>QNGE01000142.1:259911-408268 GCA_008508345.1 Paragonimus westermani
GAGTATTACAACTTGCTCGAAACGTTGTGTTATTCCCAATCTGTATATCAATAACATGTTAAACACGACGCCCAAACTATTCAACTTCATTCGTACTACATTTGGTGCGGATATCTTACAACTAATCATATCGTATATTTTATATGTGTGATTTTGTTGTGATGTTTATTTCAGATGTTCGTTAATTTTTACGTTGTTTTATAGATTCAGTTTCGCCATATTCACTTATATTCCTGGTTGTCTTCAAAAATAGGGTTTGAATGGGTACTACACTTTGTGCGTGACGGACGTCTCCCGACATTTACGCTTCAGAAATTCCCTCCGGGTAAATTGTGAGATCAAGTCTCCGGTGGTTTCCTTATTCAACTCTTTCTAGATGAATATCTTCCTCAAAGTAGTTCTGACTAAAAATTGAAGTATCACAACTTTCAACTCATTCAAGCTCTCGGTTTTCTAACTATTAGCTCTTCCATACACTTCACATCCATTTTTTCTCAGTTAATGATTATTTGTCAGGCTCTTCATTACTTTATGCTAACAGTTAATCCAGCTTTTGTAAATGTTAGGCAAGATGCCAAAGCTGATTCTGATTTATTTTTCTAAAGAATGTTTAGACTACTAGTAAATTCATTATTTTGAAAAGCGGACAACCTCATCAGTTTGACTAGCTGAAAATGTATCTGAATGTTAAATCAGTTTTTAAGGATAAGCAATGCTTCGTTGACAACACGTGACAGCGATAATTAACAAAAAGGGACAAACTGAAACAGTTTGAAAAATTTGAAATCTTTCCACTCCAAACACTGAAAAGAAGTTTAATGGTTGTGATTTTTTGTAATTTTGTTCTTAAGTTAGCTGCTTCACAGCTACACTAACGTGAATTTTCAAAGATCTTCGTCTTCGTGATTACAACCGTGGAGCTTATGGTTCCAGTGTTTAAAGATCGAGATGAATGTTATCAATGACTAAGACAGGTGAGGTAAACTCTTGGTATTTTGTAACAACCGACAGAACATTCATATCATCTTCGCTAACAACTTGCATGATACCCAACATAATCGCTTGTAGATCAAACCATGATATAAGTTTAACAAACTGGCCCATTTAGCTCATTCAGTCTATTTCCGCTTAGTGGGAACCCGGAGTTAATGACCTTTGGAGGAGTCCTATTTAATCGGACTTACTAAACTTCAATGCTTGCACAGAAATAGTCAGCTACTGATAAGTTGGGATGTACCTTTGCCGGGGAGATCTACTGGGGTTCCACCGTCTGAAATAGGCAGAACTTGATGCGATTGCACGCACGTTCATCCACTATGTCCCACCTTTGTCCGGTGCATGTCAGGCACATGCACTACGTCAGCTATTGTTCAGACTGAAAAAAATGCTAACTTATCGCCCGTCCCCCACTTAACGATGAATACTGCTGTCAGAACAGTTCATTCCAAAAACTGAAATAAGTACAGTGTTTTCGCGTTTCGCGTTGGAGTAACTAACCGGACTTATAGTGCTTCATACCTGAACATGATTCTGTCAACCGATTCTCAATCTCACAGTGATAAACGGTTGATATATACGTTGTTATGGGTAACATTACATTGTCATTAGCTAGATCGTGTAGATTTAAATACGATCAACAGATGGAAACATAAAATTCGGGTTTCACTACCTTTTTAACGTGGGAAAAGCTGTAAAAGTTTCTCCAGCCTAAAAGTAAAGTCACTGGTTGGGTCGCGAAACTTTACTTGTGAGTATCTCACGGAAGTGGTGTGGAAATAAAGTTAGCTATAAGCGACACTGAAGAACAAGATGTTGGGACATTTTCAAGTCCAGCTGTCTCTCACTGCTGTAGTATGCTGCTTGCTAAGTCCTACATCCAATAGGGTGTTGGGTTGTTATGCAAAGCCGCTGCTGTGAGAGACAGGTCCTCTAAAAAGATTAGTCGCTTGGATGACGGATAAGTGAATGTGACCTAGTGCGCATTAGCTCTCCTATTGTAAGCTCAACGAATACATCACTGAATTCTGCACTTCTAGAATCTAAAAGAGTGAGACACACAGTCCATATCTGTTTTACAAATTAACTCCTTAATTTATCAATGGATGATTGATAGCTGTTTAAATGCAAATGAATCGTGCTTTTCACACCTCACTTCATTTCTATGTACTTGTTTATCCTTGCCTGGTTATTATGAAAAACATTACAATCTAGTCAAATATTGCAACCTTGATAAAAATATTTTGTAACATACAGGATGAAATATCGAAAGGTAAATTATATCGAATCCGCAATCTAGGTTTACGCCAAATTTGGACTAAAGGATAAATATAACTTCCAACACTCATTTTACCGATGAGGAAGTAAACTTAATACAATGGGTCGGAAATTAACACCTGAAGTTGAATCATGCGTGCACGACGTATTTTACTAAGGAACAAACTCTATGCATGCTCAAGTCATAATTTCGGGTGGTCTTCGATAAGAGTATACAAAACCAACGTTTATTTAGTTCGATTTTTACTCAAGTGGAATCTGGTGATATCCAGGAGGTTCACAGTGCCACCAAATTGCTAGGATGAGTTTCTTGTAATCCTTCAATAGCAAACTGTTCTCCTCTACCGCAAGAGCGATTTTGATTCAAAGGCCTAATGTCTAACGAAATGCGTGGTCAAAACCGATAGGAGCACGAGAATTTGAAGCTAGGTCCAATGCAGGTTGAAATACGCGTTTCGCAAGCTAAGTAGAAACTCACCTACGGATCACCTGCGGGGTGCTCGAAAATCCACTACTGATGATACGCTTTTCAATAGTGACTGCCATATCGTGGAACTGTACGCGGGCAACCACTGTCTGGTGTACAATCGCAGAAATTTTCCACTGTGAGTTCGTAAAGTGCAGAAGTGCCGCAGTAGACTATCTCCACACCTGATTTTTTCAGGTTAATTACTAAAATATCACCCTTCACGTTACGTTGCGCTTAACCAAGCAACCAACTGTGTGATTCACGGACAAACTTGCATGAGTTCCCGATTACGTTATTTCAGTCATCGGCGCAGCTACCAACAAGGTTGTCAAGGATAGGCACGACCAGCGAGTTCTAGAAAAAAGGTAACAAATGTCCAGTGTGTCTTCTCGAAAGGGACCGCCGAATGTTCATCTGAATGTGGACACCGACATTACGAGTGAGTGGCGTTCGACCCCTGATTGTTTAGCAGTATTGGTTCCATGACTGGCCAGGTGGTCAGTAATAAAGAAATGAGTATAGTTTATTATATTTTTGTTCTCCACTTTGAACATATATGCATATTCATATTTCAGCTGCTTACCTGATTAGGGAAAAACAGTATTTCCTAAAGTGAAACGCGACAAACACTAAGGAAAGATAAAACGCTCGTGTTTTTACCTGAGTTCGCAATGCCGTATGAAGGTCTTCATGGTTTAGTAGTGTTGTGATTTGCAAACGCAAATCTTAGCCCTATTGACTCAAGGACTTGAGGGTGTCGACGGCGATTACGTAGAAATCTTACTTAGAAAATGCTGATGCATAGTGTGTTATGTAACGAAACCTCTGAGGTAAATATCATAACCGCCTACTTCGCCACCGTCTGATGTAGTAGATCAATGGTCTAATTCAATGTCGTTCTGTCCCTTAATTGTAGCTCATGAACTAAGGAAATTAAACACTGGATAAACATACGAAGAAGCACATAGCAAACGATAGTGTTTACAGTGCTTCATCATCAGGTTATTTATGGCTGCTGATATTTGCTAGTTAACAAATGAATATAAACTTAGCCTATCTGAAATAACGAATGTCGTTAAGTTGTTCACTAATTCACATTTATCAAGTGACACCTCTTCATTAAATCTCATTATGAGAAAATCCATTCTGCAACTTATTGACAAACGTATTGCCATGATATGGGTTCCCTTTATTATAGACCACTCACAGTTAACATGAGGTTTCCATAGGTGCTTGCGAAATTGTGGAAAAACTTCAGAAACTGAATATATGTTTGATCTGTCGAGATCATGTGAACTACAATTAGCAGAAAGTAAGTGATTGCAACGTCAACATTTTGTTGTGTATGCGTTATTTAGTGGTCCTGCAAAAGTGCGTGTTCCTAAGTGTTTTGCAAATCTCCGGCAAATCCATTGTACCTGCATACGCAATCCAGCCTGCTGTGTGAGCGCTGTAACATATTATCACACGTTTTATTCAGCCGTGCTTGAAATTTATCCGCCATCGACAGAACGATGCATTACATGGTCTGCTTCCGTGTTGTGTTCACGCTTTACTGATATTTCCTTTGTTTATTCGCGCTATTCAAAGCTGATAGGCGGCGAGTGTTTGCATGCTCAGGTAAACGTTGCTTATTCCATGCGTGTATCACGAGAGCAGTTGTTACGTGGTGGATAGGTGTGGTTCTCAATTCGAAAACTTGATTCCCAAAACTAATTCACACACCCACGTCTAGTTACCCTCACCGTTTTGTTCTCGTTGCTCAGAGGACAGTTGTCTTTTTCGCAGCTCAACATAAAAAACTTTTTTTGTGAGTTTGGTACCAGGTTTAGCTACTACTGATCATGGAATAACTTATTGATATTTGCTCTGATGATTTACTGGCAAAATGTTGGTTACATTTACACTGACAATACAGAGTAGACCTTTTCTTGCAATCATGCTTGCAAATCTCTAATGCAATATGAAAACACTCGAACCGCATTACGATAATTGGGAAGGTTTGGTAAATCCTTGAGACTCAACAGAGAACGTGAGAACAGTGAATTTTTGTGTTTCTTCAAGTAGTATTAGTTAATGGTTTCTCGAGTTTTCAGTTGATAATTTTTCAAAAATGTGGACGATGGGAAGATGTGAAATGTCAGCAAACAGGTAGTCGATAATACGAGAAGTCAAAATCTTTATACTTTTATTGCTAACTATACAGCAACAGATTTACCTTCATTTTCTGGAAAAACTCACCTACACGTCAACCAGTGTCATTTGTTTCTTGTGCACTACAGTAAGACAAAATGCGTTTATTTTGCATTCATCTATCAAATGATGAAAATTCATCTAGCTCGGAATAACTGCGATTTCGGAAACTATGAAAGTTCGGTCTTAATTTTTAATAAATGTTTGCGTGGTCAAAAGGTATGACTGCAAACTTTCATATCAATCAACAAGAGGATAAATCAATGAGTCAAAATCAAGTGAATCAATTTATATTGTCTGTTTAACTCATGATTTATTGAAAGTAAGTGATCACAAACACTGCGTAAGTTTTATTACCAGGTTTTAAAATTGTAGCCGTTTATTCAACTTTGACGACGTTCAGCGAGTAGAAAATGTCACAGCGTTGTTAACATGTTTGTAATTTGTAACGGCTTGCTATCGTGCTTTTGTATATCTGTCTACGGATTTTTAGAATAAATTCTGTGGGACAGCTGATGGATATGAGTTTAGATCGATTGGAAACGTGAAGACAGCCATTGGCAGCCAATCATATCAGTAACTTATTGTAACAGCTGGTCATCACATGTGCATAGTTAGGGTCTTGTGGGAGTGACATGGGTGAGTAATTAAGATACTTTAGTGCAGCTTGTCCCTCATATGTGTTCTGGTGGGATATGACATTAAAAACGTCGGACAGTATGGTCGTACAGTTGGACAATGTCATCTAGTGTGTACAGATTCTAACAATGAAGTAGCACTGTCTCCTTGATAACTTGTTTACTCTTGTTCACATGCTAGCTCCAGCTAGTGACATTTGAGGCGTTCGTTTTTATGTGATGGAGACGTGAGTGAGAAGTCGAACGTCTCTGATGTTACCTCATTCAGTTGGTCTCTCTTGATAGGGGTTTTTCTTAGGCACCATAATTATGTTACTGACCCCACCCTCTGAACAAACTTATTGAGCACCGAGCCGTTTTCTGTTAAAGATGCCAAGATTTATAAGCCAAACACCAGATTTGAATGTATGGTAAGTGGTGATCGTGACTGTAAAGCTTCAGGGTGCGACGCTAGTTGCACACGACAGTTTTGTCGTTGAAGCATCTAGGTCTCACTGACCTACTGAAAGGACTAGCGTAGTGTCTTGACGATAATATTGGGTAACATTTAGTGGCAAACGTGCGTGACTTTCAGTTGTCGGTGTCGGAAAGCAGTGTTTTCCACAGTCTACCGACCGAGACATTTCAGATAGTTTCGGAGGATTTTCTGAACTGCCAGAAGCTCAACACCTTGTTTAATGTTTATGTTGTTAGCATAGAGCAGCACCGATGATTAGATGATGCCGAGCAGTTCAGGAGCAAAACGAATGAATTTCAAAGATCCTAGGATGGAACGTTAGAGAACATCGCTGTTAGCAAACAACCGGTTTGGTAACCACACATTCTGAGGCACAAATAGCACTAAAGTTATTAAGTGTTTCAGTCTGATAAAGAATTGCAAGTTTTTTGCTTTGGCCCGTGAGTAATCATCTGACGAGCTTTGTAATACATTGCTAGCCGCCGAAACAACGTTATTTTTCGGTGGTATGTCGTTTCTCATCTGCATTCATTTTTGAAATAGATGTGTTTGGACTGTTTCAGGGAATTCGATAAAAAAATTATTGATATTAAATGGTTATGAGGCACTGTTTTGAGTTCTTACGAATTCTGTGATATGCGTTTTCTGTAAGAAAAGGAATGACAAATCCGTGTCGAGTGACTTTTAAGCGAGGGTAGTATTATTTTGGTTGTGATCGTGAGAATGAAATTTCGTAACATATGTAAGTTCTCCCCCTAGTGGGTGCAAAATTCACCCTTTATGCGTATTTGTGCGCACGTGCGTGATGATTACTCAGGGAGGTGACCGTACCTACGTCCTTGTCGGTGAATACACCACAAGTATGAAGCTGCGAGGTGTCGGCCTTGTAATATGCATGTGTGCGTCGTAGAAAAGTGTACGGCCCACATAGAGCTTGCGAGCGTTATCACACTGACAACAAATATGTTCTTGTTTCAAGGAAACCGTGGTACGAATACTTCACCTGACAAATCCTTCACGCAGAAGTTCATTCCGTTCTGATTGGTCCATGTTTTGTTGTAGTCAGACGTCGTGTTCAGTTCACAGGCATCCTTATTATAATAATTTGCAGGAACACGCCTCTTACCTGCATCAAAAATTTCACTTGCAGTTCCTCGCTAATAATTAATTGGGCTTTGTATAATGACAAAACGTGGCCATTTGACCTAAGTGAACAATATTTATCGCCGCAGACTTGCCCACTTAATAATTTTTGTACGTTAAAATTGCCGCTTGATCTAGATGAAGGATTGTTTGGGAAACATTACGAAAGCTTTATGAAATAAGCGCACTGTACGTAATAATGCTTCTGTGCACGCATCGAATACCGTAGACCTCAGATGTGGATTACGGTTGAGTATATTTATCTCATTCAGAGCGTATCCTGAAAGTGATTACTTCCCTAATAGCAAAGTGCGGCGTCATCAGCATTTCTGAGTCAACTACGGCCTGGAGTGTAAACCATAGCGAACGTAGCTAGTGGGTGTATTTGGGATCGCACACTTCATACTCTTTGAAGTCCTTCTGGAAGCAGATAAAGAAAAACTAGAGAATTACTTTTTGTCAAACACACCCCAGTTGGCCCGATCTGCAGTGATGCTGTCATGCAGAATGAGACAAATTGCTGGCCGATACAGAGCTATCTACGGCATTGATTCTTCAGTATCACCCAATGTAAATAGATTGGGTTTTGTACAACTTCATCTTTCATTGTGATCACGTGAATTTGTTAAATTCCGAGAGTGACTTAGGTTTTTAGTAATTTCGATACAGGTGTTTGCCTGAATGGCCAAGGTTCACAGAACACAAAGTACGGTTTGAACCAGCAAATTGTTACCTGGAGTCCTCAAGCCTACAGTTTAAGATCAAAATACTCGGAGTCTTACTCCATGTTACTAGGTGGAACATTCTGGACCGGCTATGATTTTGTTAAATTATCTTAATCATATCTGGCTGTGAGTTGCATTGTTGGAAACTGTAAGGCGAATTGGAGATTGCAGTGAATCCGCCTCATGATAATGAGTTGGGTCTTTGAGGCATAGGTTGTTCGTTGGTGCTCTTTGATCCTCTTCTGTGGGCCATATTGAGCACTGTGCCTCACCTCGTCTGTTGAGTTTTCTTGTAAAGATTTTCAAATTAATAGCGCTGCCTTTTTACAGATCGTCAGTTTGGGTGTTACATAGGATAAAGGCTAGAATTTTAGTGCTCGTACAAATATTCTTGTCGCAGCTCACGAAACTTGATAGAGCGACCGACTAAGTTGTCCATATACTGCAATACCTAGTTGATCGCACGTTCACCCCATGCAGCTAACAACTGTGTACACGCGTTGATATGAGTCCCCGGACTTCTTATATTCAGTCATCTCAATGTTTGGCCCAAACATATGAAATCTGTCTGCAGACTACACCCGAAGATAGACAGGACTTCGCGGTCAAATGAAGGAAGGTTGATATTTCCTCAGAGTACGGGTGGTTACCAACCCCGCGTAGGTACCTGACTTTCGCAAAAGTTTAAGATGTAGCCCATATTTAAAATAATGACATGAATGCACCACTATGCCTGCGTCTGTACCGGTGAATCTGGCATCCGAGCATTAGACAAATATAACCAGTTTTTACGTCAGACGTAATCGATGGGCTGAATCCGAGGCCAGAATTTAGACCGCGGATGCGTGTGCGATCTAATACTGGATGGTCTCAAGCGGGGTAGACCAACGAGTACGTTACTGAATCCGGTGATAAATCAGATAACCTGTTTTGCGTATGTGTAACTACATGCGTTTGATAGTTTTAACGGAAGAACATTGGGAAGTTCAAACATTTGAGTGCTTGTCGGCCTACGGATCAAACGTTTGAGCCAGTGTGTGACAAAGATTTTATGGAGTTGTGTTTAGTGCACATTGTGAACTACCACATGTTGAAGTTTCCACTTAGTTAAGTGAACGGCCAGGAAGTTTCATCTAATTGGTGGACAAGAATCTCAGAGGTTTTGGCATGGCTTGGAATGTGGGTTCACTTGGTACCATAAGTTATGTTATAGCTGAGACACACCTTTACGTAAGTGAGTATTTCAACAAAACAACAATGAGTGTATGAACACAAAACCGCTCAGTACATCCGGAAATTTATGACGTGTTTTGGAAGTGGCGCAAGTCAGGAATCCCAGGACCAACTAGAACAAATTGGTTGTTCATCGATTTTAGAGCACTGCAATATGCAGTTCCTTGCCGGCGCATGAGAGTTTTATAAAATAGAATGAAATGTTTTCGCGGATTACTTGGTTTGATTTGGAGGATATGAAGGATCGATTTTGAACATATGGTCTGGATTTCAGCTCAGCCTAATGCCAAAGAACTGTCAATTAAAATTTGAATGAGCATGTAGACCAATAATGTGATCTAAGCCCATGGCGATCGAAAAGCTCGCAAAAATTCCTTGCTTGGGCACGAAATCAGATTTGCTAATCAAACAGGGATCAGGCTGTCCCAGTGACAATAAGCCCATATTGCACTTGCCTGTTAATCCAGAAAGATATATGCATAATTTTCCACAAATTCCGATTAACACAGCTGTGCTTGAATTAAGAGCTGGAGTTGAAGTCCTGTCGTCTACGACGTAACAAGGATCACTCAGAAATTAAGGTACATTTCAAAAATCTCCATACCCATATTTGACGGCTCACTAGCAATCTAATTTTTATTCCGCAGCAATCACATTCGCGTCTATCACCTGTTGGCATTAATACCGACAAAATCAGTTTGCTTACGAGCTTCGCCATGAAAATGAGGGTGGCATCATGATATACCCGAAAATATATGGGCGAAGTTATTGTGTGAAGAGCGGATCCTGTCAACAAAACGATGGAGATTATTTCAGATTGAAGTAATCTAAGCAAACCCGAAAATGAAATGAACAAAACATGTCTTATCGATGATCAGGTCATAGACAAATTCAATGTCAGCTTCGCTTGCTACGTACTACAATGGTGTTAATACTCATGTCAAGAAGAGAATACCTCTTGACACCTACCACGTTAATTGTGGGCAAGATTTGATAGCCGAAGAGCAAACGTTTGCTTCTGAAAAATCCCAAAAACAGCAATTTGAGAATACGCTAGGCCGTTTCGCGAAACGAAACTTTAGGCCAACAATTCCGGAAGAAAATGAGCTGCACTCTCTTCGTTGACAATAAGTCTTGTGAGTAATCAAACTGAGAAGAGCTTTGGTCAATCAGTTCACCCCAGTTGATTTTCGGTGACCTATTTCAATGGACTTGTACTACACACCGTTTGAACAGCAACCCATTTAGACAGACTAGATAATTTTAAGTGTTATCCACAGCGTAATTCATCTTCCTTGAATAATAAGGGTTTAATTTTGTAATCCAGTGCACAGATAAGTATGAACTGTATTGAAATAAACTATGCCGCATCTTTTCATCATAGGTCCTGGTAATATCGCTGTATTAATTTTGTCTCCGCGTTCTTAAAATTACTTCTTGTAATATGCAACCCGCTTGCGACTCACTGTATCATTATAGCGAAGGCCTCACCTTAAAAAACTGACTCATAGTTATTATATGGTGTTGATTTAAACAAACAATCTTGGTTCACCTCAGTCAATACACTCATTGTGTTAAACGCCACTGAGTCAGACGATATAATACATTACCATTTGTTTCTTTCAGTCACACGAAGCTCCCTGCTCCTGTTTCTACAATAGGGATTTTTCCGGTGAGTCTCGTGAAGTGTTTTGTTTGCATATGAGAAAATGGACCGCAGAGGAAACAATACCGATCATCCGAAGACTTGAAAAGTTGATGAAGTTGAGAAATGTAAGGATTTCGGTGGAGTGAGAGAAATCAGCGCAAATGGATGTTAAATAATTATGTTCAAGGAACTAGTTCATCGTTTCCTGATAGTTGGGCCCATTATTCGTGTTTGAGTTAGTAAGTTAGTCTTATTGACATTTCTATACTGTGCTATTGGTTTTAACGAAGTGACGGATTGTGATAAAAAATAAATTGTTTAGTTCGAAATAAAGTAGACGTTCAAAAGTTTGCACTCAGAGCATGTGTATTGGTAGTTCGGACATTCGCACCTTAATACAACTGACAGATATCAAAACCATGCGTTCGTTGTTTAGTTGCGCGCAGGCTCACTAAGTGGAGTAGGGCCGATACAGAACACTTTGTCGGATGGAGGTATACAGTTTTGTAAAAGAACTGTTCTGTAAGTGTACAAACAAGGTGGTAAAAGGAGCAACAAATCGACTAGCTTGCATGAACAATGTGTTGAATTTCATACTTGTAACTTCAACACAAATCAGTACTTTACAAAACTGTAATCCGACTAGTTATTTTAAAACATGACATAATTTGCACAGGCGTGATGAACAACCGTACTACTTTTAATATACTGTCAAGCAGCACGACGTGTGACTTATTTAATTTTAGATGTGGGTGTGCGCAATTTACTTACCACACCGACATACTGATAGATATACGATCAGTTCACCTCTGAAATCTCAACAGACAGATCGGCTGTTAGGTGTACTTCTGAACATTTCTGTGCCGGTAACGTAAACTGTCTTGCTTATTCTTTGTGGTCGCCCATCGTTTAAACATCTTTAGTTAACTTTCTAAAGTTGACGGGAATCATACTGGTTTGCATGGCTGGATGGAATCACTTCCTTTAACAGCCCAGAATGTTCATGTAAGAACATCTGGAATTTATGTGAACTTTTATTCCCCTAATTTACTCCAAGAATAGGAGATCTTAGCGCTCCTCAGCATTAGCCTGAAGTCATACTTGCACTCCAACTGTCTGCGAACTCTTGCTATTATTCTGGGCTGAAAAATAGTTGAATAGTTAACGAAATGCTCACGCGGTTGTTTTGGTGATATGGGACTGAATTAAATAAGTCTACTTAAACAAGTACATCCAGGAGCACTGCGACATTTCATCACCTTCTTCTTCATTCTGAAACTAAATAGATTCAGACGTTGATTGAAATAAAGTTCTGCTTTGTTTCCTAAATTTTTAAAAGTTTGCAGTGTCACCATATAATGGCACCTGCGCAGGTGTATAGATATCTTAATAACAGAGAACTTAATTCAAATTATCTGTTCGTGGATCTATAACGGAGTTGTATATTCCCGAAACGGGAGCTTGTGTCTTATCGGCGTACTGACTACTAATACGAGAGTGTGAACTTTGCCTGTTTGTTAAATATGACGAAGAAATGCTCGGAACCTTTAATGAAGAGACCCTAAAAGTTACAACAGTTCATATTGCTTCAATTTACTAACACCATACGCGATGCTGACAGGGAACGGATTTGGCAGTCGCGAACGTATGCGTTTTGGGGAGAACAAGACAGCCAGCTCAGGAGTGATTAATTTTGATTTTTACATGTCGATTTACACCTCGGCCATGAAATCCAGGGATATTCCTCTCTATTTTTCTGCATGGACAACAAATCGGAAAGTCTTCCACTGAATAGACATAACTGCCTTTAAAATAAAGACGGATCACTAGCTCTGGTTTCAGGCCGCTTGTTGAAACTCTCTCGAGAAAGATACGACACTTCAGTTACAAAATAATACTGTCTCAATATACACAGCATTTGCTTTGACAATTGAGAGGAAAAACCGAAATTCTCGTCGTTAAGTCAAGGTTCATGTTTTGGTGGAAAAATATGAAAGGTGTTTGCTCAAAAAGCTGACGGTTTTCAAATTGTTCCAACAAATTTCCTTATCTCATACCAACGGGAATCAAATGATGATTGTAAAGTCACGAATTCTTTTGTATTTCTCAAAACGTTTCAAAGTAAAATCTTACTGTTGTTTTAATGGCGTTCATTAAATGACATTCTTTATCATGAACCAAAAGCACGTGACATGATGTCCCAACATACGACGTTTGGTGTATGTCGTTTCATTTTTAGTCACATAGGGGCCTCAGTTGCGAAAGGTCGTCATGATGAGTCTATGTATAACGGTTAAATGGGCACATCAGTAAACTGACCGCTGCATAAACCCGAGGCCCTTTGGTGACAAGGGCAAATACTAATTAGAAGCAACTGTTTTCTTATTTGCTATGAAATAATGGAGGATCCTATAATAAAGTAAACTGAAGTAGTTCTGGTTAGAATAAAGTGAGCTGATTACTTCTTCAATTTGAGGGGTTATTTATATAGGTTGCTGTGTTGACGGAAGATTCAATAAAACAGCAAAAACAAAAAATATTCCCCGCTCGAAAGCTGTATACATAGTTTGATCAACATCCTGTCGCGTCGAATTTGTGAACCGTTTTTAGACTAAAACCGCTCAACGGTTGAGTTTTCGCTGACTTGCTAGTTATTAGATAAATTTTGAATTCTCCAAACATTGGGTGTAGATTTGTCTGTTTTTCTCCCGTTTCGAAGTGAACCCTTGCCAGCGTGCTAAAGAACAAGCCATCCTTAGCCTTACTTCAGGTCCAAGTGGCCAACCACGTATTATTTTATGAGTTATTTAGTAATGCAGTGGTGGAGGTACACCGAACCGCGCTTCTCATCTTAAATTTGGTACAACTTCATTTAACCTTCTGCGTCGGAATTGAGCGGTAACCTTCTCCAGAGTAGCCGGTAGTGCAAGCTCAGTTTATCGCTTGGTTATGTCAGAAATACTACGAGGCAGTTCTGTTGATTGGTATCTGGTTTGCCTTGTAGTCCAATCACGTCAGTGTGATAAATTCTCAGTTTGCTCAGACAGTGAGAAAGTTGATAGGGTGTTTTGCTTACTCCGGTCCACAACGCAATGACTGCATCAACGTTTGATCACAGTTATCGGTTACTGCCTAAGTTTGTCCATGTCACCTTTAGTTGATGTGCATGAACCAGCTGTATGGAATTTACGAGAATCAAGCGCAAAATTCCAACCTACTTATATCTGTGGGAAATACACTGTTTGTGTTGATCATGCGGAAAGCCAGCTAAACGATGGTTTGTTTACCTGGCGATTGTGAACTGGTACACTGGTTGTTTGAACACCTCGCTATTTTTTTGCTTCAGTGAACAACTTAAATATCCGCGCTTTTTCATCGGTAAGTCAGATTGTGTCCACAGTGTTTCTAATCACCGGACGCATCATCAAACCATTAAATTTATGCGCTGTGTTTTTATCAATGAAATGTTTTTTTCAAGATATTTTCATCAAATTTAGTGCAAACCAAGCTGTGCATTTTGCGGGCCATGTACAGTGTGCCTTGAGAATGTCGAAAAACAAGAGCTTAGGTAAATTTATTTTGCAGTTCGATTGCTCATTACTGCGTGTGGACACTCTAAAAATATCAATATATTTTCCTCTAATCAGACGCACCTTAGCGTGCATCGGCTAGTTGAATTTTATTAATACACTTTGAATGGTGCGGAAGACCAAAACTTATGGACACAATATCTCATCAGATGTTGTAGTTGATAATTCTCAACAATCAACAATGTATAACGTTTGAAAGTAATGAACACATCTTGTTCAAAATCGCTTTCGTTTATTCAGATTCCAGCGGCAAATTTACAGGTGTTTGTTTTTAACTAGTGAGCTTGTTGCAATTGCAACTTCATTCATTCACATTGCCAGTAATGTTCTGTTTCTAAAAAAATATCTACCTTCAGCGAATTTTTTTCAAAAACTTATTAGTAAACAATTTTCTCAATTATTGTGAAAGGTAGAATTTTATCTTATTCACCAAGCACATGTTCACTGGCAACACACAAGTGAGAAATGAATAATAATGAACGAAAACGACAACACCAGGATATACAAACAAGGCAGAAAATTTGTTTGCAATGCCCTATGCCTGGTTGTCAATGTACTATTAAAGAGTTGGTCAACATTTATGATTGCCTTTTAAGTGTGAAACCATGGAAGAATTGTACGCCCGAGTCCTGTTATAAGATAGCGTGTGTCAGTACGCAAATGGATCGATACGGGTCAACTGATAAAAGGGGACTATTGTGTTTTAGGTTCTTGTCAGTGAACTTCCAGAATATTTCACTGCGAAAAACTTTGACTAAAATAGGCACATACCGGACTGGGCATTCTATGAGCATGCCTGAGAGGATGATATCATGTTTACAAACGCAGGAGAAAACTAGTAGCGTAGTGGGAGGGCTTTGTTTAATTTTGGTATGACGTGCCTAGGAGTGAGAAAATTTCAAATTAGCCAAATAAAGATGTTTTGACGTTCACGTTGAAACTATGGATGTTGAGAAACCAGTGAATATTGTGGTATGACCTAGTTCTCGACTTGTTTGATAATTGTTCACAAAAAGCAAACCTTCACTATTTAAGCTCACTAGAAATCAAAAGAGTTGTAAATATTGATTGCATTAGATATCAAGGGATTTTTATACATCTCGAAATATACATAGTACAACTTCTTGACTACCGACTCAGTATTGATACACAAGCCAATAATTCTGATGTGTAGACACCGAAATTATCCACAAAGAAAGCACAGTCAAAGCTTCCAAATGTGGTTAATTTTTATTACGGTGTGAGAACTGTGCAGATGCACATCACACAAGACGATTAGTTAGCCCGTAGGAAAGCAACACAGTTATTTTTCCTGCCAAGGAATAAAGATCTTTTAAAAATTCTCATCATCCTCTACTGACGAAGTAATCTACCAATAGAATATGCGAATTTTTGAACTTCATAACACTGTAGACTGCTCAGCCTACGCTGTTCAAATCGAAACTAAAGTCCAAAAGCTTTGAGGGGTTATTCTTGTGCACTCATAGTACTAGCATTATAATTAGGTCACCAGATCTGCTACCGCTGTTCCACATCATTAAAGACCCACTGATGAGCACACTGTTGACCAGTCGGGTAAGTGTTGAAGTAAAAGCAAACCCCTGATATACTTTGAATTCGGCAGTAGAGCACATCATAAGATGGAGAATGTCCCAACCCTCCTTCTGGGTGGTTGCCGGTGCAGTCGTTAATCTACAGCACAGAGCTTATGAACGTGTGGTATGTTTTTAAGACGGCTAGTGATTAGGATAGTACATCAGCGCAACACTTGACACTAGATTATAACTGTACAATATTGGTAACTGATATGGACAGTAGCGGAGTGCTGCCGAATTCTTTATGAATCTGGTTATGAGCAAATTGACACCTGTTGGAGTGAGTGCGCTCTGCACGGTAATATTCAGTTGAAGCGCATTTCACGCAATAAACCACAAAATTGTGAGTGCAGAAAGCCTACGTGTGTTTAAAAGCGCATCGGAATCGGAAGTCTCCTTCCTGAACAATAATTAAAACCAGTGATTGAAAAAATTATTTTTCATAGCACGCCTCGTGTACAACTCCAGGGCATGCCACTATCAGAATTAGGCATCCTGGCAAGTAATCTGAACTTTCAAAGAAAGCGTAGTTTCAGAGAAGAAAATTTGGCGACGCGCCAGACTCACCCGTTTTAACATTGTTTTATTGGTGTTCCCCTCAAAGACGGGGTGTGCGAAAACCGCAAAAGATTAGGTAAACTGTGAGAAGCATAGAAACTGTGCTAAGAACCAGTCAGCAGCTGATTTGTGGACAGCAAACAGTTCTAACTTACTGCTTGTCTCCTCCATCAAAAGTCACCAACGTTTTCTGTATCCAGTAGTTCATATATGTACTTATGCGGTTGTAGTGTGTGCACAATTCTGAGAAGAACGAAAATGACGGTTCTCGACTCGAGATTTTCGCAAGCTCAAATGGAAATGGTTAGGAACATGCCAGCAATATAAAAATCTAGAGATAAGACAGAGGAATTAAGCAAAATCACGGAACTCTACACACGAGTGTCCAGGATGTCCGAATACATTCAGAATTTTTCTGAACCCTTGTCTATCACACATTATAATCTCACGTGTGTGTTACAAGTTTTTGCTGTGACACTGGTAGTCATATCAGCTTTGCGTTGCTCACTGTTTCTACCCATACATCAAAATCAACTAACCCGATCTTCCAATTTCCCGGCGTTTTAATCTCTGTGCCAACGATCAACTACTTGTTCACAGGTTGCAAAAGCAGAACCACTTTATTTGTGACTGCTTCAAGCGAATTCCGTCTTCTCTGCCGGATTGGTTGTACTCAGGATATTACATACTGATGCCCACCAAAAGTTAGTATTCTGGATTCGTGAGAAGCACTTTCGCAACATCCTCTTAAATTTTACCTGTTCAGTTATTTTAGCTATATAAATGCAAGCTTATGATGAATGCTCAGAAGACACAATCAACAAGTATTCTATATTAAGCCCACTCATCTAGTATGGAATATCGAGGTTGGAGAGACTCACCAAAATTATCCATGAAGTTGGTTGCAGAGAAATTAGGTAAACGCAATAGTTTTGCTTAAATTTTCAATAAGCTAGTTTCTCACAAAATCCTAATTTAGGTCAAGTGCCTATAATCAAAGTTATCCAACAAAATAGCAGACATTTAACCTGCGACTTTACGCCAGAATTTATGTGTTCTCAAAAATGAAGAATATTCAGTCAAACTCTTGTAGTGCATAATATGCTGTCCAAAATAAGAACACTGTAAGATGTGTTTGTTGGCTACCTCGCATGTAAGTTGAGGACGGTATACCTAATTGCCTCACTCAACAGAAGTCTTTTTAACTAACAACCAGTTTCCATTTGAAAATGAATCTTGCTATTTTCGTCGCGTACGTTTATTTTCAAAACGAAAAATGATTCTTCGCTGAGATATTGTGGTGGATTGTCAAGCCGGAGGTGCAAATTTTCGAACGCTCGGCCGAATAACTCAACGTGGGGGAGAGGTACGTTCGAAAACCTGCCGCGATCGGATCAAGGACAACGTGCGCGACAGGGTGAGTCATCTCTCGATTGGATCGGACCAACGGGCGAGGAAGGGCAGGCGAAATACGACAGACGGCCAGATCGGAGGCGTGGTTTTTCCAACATTTAGAGCCCCCACGTTGAGGTATTCGGCCGAGCGTTCGAAAACTCGCACCTCCGGCCTGACAATCCACCACAATATTACCCTTACTATCCAGAACAGCAAGCAGTACATTATACAGACGTGATTATCCAGTGGAACCAATGGTTTAGTTCAAGCGAGAACCCTCAAATACTTCCTGGAAAACGATGTCGATTAAGATTAATGTTCACACCTCAAACATCATAAGCGCCCTGTCTAAAATTGCTGGCACATGCCGTTTTAAATTACGTGAAGGAAGATACGGTCGGGTGATTGAAATCTTATGTTAAACTCTATCAAGGCCGCAACACTTGTCTAAACTTCTCTCGAAAGGAATTAGCTGGAAGTTCGATCTGACTGCTGGCGATACAACGAAACATAAGTGGTATCCGGATTAGCCAGAATATGTAGTTATGGCATTCTACAATTTAGGGACATTTAATTAAAAATAGAAGTACTTTTAACAATTTGAGTAGGATGTTCTGGAGACAACCTGCAGAAACAGTTTAATTCACATTTTACAAACCACCTTACTTGTCTGGTTAGATTGAATTTTATTCAGCCACTCGTGCTGAGTACAAATAAAATGGTAAAACGTTCCATGGTTTTCATTGTTACCAAGAAGACACTTTCAGAAAAACCGTATTATCCAGAGAGTGCACAGCACCCAGGTAGTCATCCGTTATTATGGTTACCATCATCATGATCAGTAGCACTGATATTAACATTTTGTCCCACCGTATTGATACACACCATCCGCTCCTAAAATGTTATATCGTATATCTGATACATGTTACATCAGAACGTACCCGCATCTGCTGCACACGGCTGAATCGTTACGCAAAGGTCTGTTCGCCCTTGGTCTAATTGTAATCGGTCGAACCGCAGTTCTCCGAAAAAGCATTGAATTAAAGCTTCCCGCTTAGCGTAAACAGAATCCCAACTAACGTCCAGCTTCTGTATTTGATTTCCCCATTCTAACCTCAATTAGTGGATAGTTTACATTCCGTTCATGCATTGGGTTTTGACTATTCACTATAATCTCGTTGATTCTCATTGATAAGAACTGTACTTTGTTTGAATATGGTGTTCATTTACCGGGAGTCTGGGTTTGTAACACTGGAATTTCAAAACAGAAAGTATCTAACAAATTACTTTCGATAAAAAGAATGACTAGTTGAGAAGCTAAAAGTTGATTATGATTGTGCATCGAATGTGATGTTTGACAGGAAAAAATACCACTCATGTTGAATTAATTTAATAACGTGGAAAGTGGTGCATCAAAAACTGATCACGTCTGTCTTATTAGCCCACAATTTCAGCACACATTGAGAGAACGTTGTATACGTACAAGTTGCCACGCGCCCTACAAAGCACAGCACACAATTAAAACATGGTCACCAAAATATGAGTCGCAAGTGTGCGTAGAAAAATGTGACGTTATTTAGATCGCAATATACAACTCGCATACACAAGAAGGATGTGACAAGTTTTCTTCTTAGGGCTTCTAGGGAGATTTTTGTTGTGTGCTACAACTCACAAACGACAGGTTTGAATTCTGCTGCTGCTTATGAATTTTGTAGAGTGAATATGAAGAAGAGAACTCATGTTTTCCTCTGATTTACAGCACATGGTGATTTCGCCTTGAAAACCACCCTTCACTTCTTTGACATAAACTTCCTGACCACTCTTTCAAAACTATTTATAAGATCTGCAATTTCCTGTCGGTTTTGAATTGTTTTGCTCCTTAACAACACTAACTTTTACTAAAAACAATTAACGTGAATCACTTCATCTTTAATTTATATATATATGTTTAATTATGCCGCTTCAAATGGTATACGTATAGTCGAGAACAAGTGAAAATTGAGTGTTTCCATTAGTTTGTCTTTCGCCTGGTAGGTCAAGTTATAAAATCTTTTGGGATTCAAACGTGAATAAAGTGAAGCACAGATATATCAAAGCTGACAAAATTCAGTCTCGTTGGCGGGATACAACACCCCTTCTCTCTGGAACTTGGGAGCTTATTCGTGCTCACCAGTCCATTCAAGTGGATTTAAGTTTATTGGATATGAGGAAGAAATTGCCAAGGAAACGCAAGCAAGCTTGAAAAGCAGGTTCAGCTTGGAAACGTTTACTGTCCCGTGAGATATCCTATTCATGCATTACTCCTGCCTCAATCCTGTCTCACAACACAATGTTGGTTGTGTGCAACATGTTAAAGCCATGAATTTGCTAGAAAAACTGACTGATTCAGTTTTCCACCAGATCAGCAGAACGTTCTGTTATTGCCGCAATGTAAAAGGGTACTGTGTAACTCTTGATAATAATGTGCCTTCGGAACTACTAATACCGAAGAAAGTACATAAAACATTGGTATATGTATGATATTCTGAAGTACGCCACGGAAGATTGAAAGCAATAAGCAACCAGATAGTAAAACGGGAAGATTTGTTAAAAAACCACACAATTACGGTATATGCTACTCCAGGGTAATTCGATGTACCGTACAAGTGTAAATCAACTAGTGGAAATTCTAAACCTATTCGTAAATTTGCATAACTCATCGTGTTCCAAGCCTGTGTGAGTCAGCAAAAGTTTTAGGAACATTATCGACATTTCAAACATTGTACATGCGGTTGAGACTCAGTCGTCATTTGTTAACGTACATCTGTCCGAAACCATTGTTATAATTTGTTAGCCTGCGTATCTTACCGAACATTCCTATGGATCTCATTTTGTTTTTACAGAAAACGTTCTGTTCGAATGCGACGAAGTAGATAATGGACAAGTCGTTAGTGGGTCTGTGTAGTCAAACGGTTTCCGGATTGGCTGGTGTATTCTTGTGATTGTAAAACAAAAGACTTCAATAAAGCCCTGCTCCCATTTCGCTCCACAATAATGTGGCAAACGGCAACCTACATTTTACCCATCAATACCCCCTCATTTCGATTTATAATGCTTAGAACTCTGTCACTCTGCACCTCGGTGTATCACATGAGGTGGAGGTTAACGACTGTTTCCTGTTCTTAAACCTTTCAAAACGTATCCCCAGGACGAATAGTTACAACAGTCTGATTCTTTTTGTTTGACGTAGGGTGGGCAACACTTGTTGTTCTCTACCTTCTCACTGAGTGTAGACAAATTTTTTTTATAATTCAAGTCGTATTTAATAAAGCTGGAAGCCTGTATGCAATGAATTTTGTGAGCGAAAAGGAAAGGACTGTTAAGAAAATTGAAACCTTTGTGAATGCCACTGTTAGCAGAAAATACCAAATTTGACAAACCGAATTACGGGGTAACGCACGTACACACAACATACCCCAATGTTGACAAAGAAGTGATAGCCTGATTCACGTACCGGCACCGGCGTAACACAGTAGCTATGCAGCTGTTCAGTGGTGCTTTCTTCTAGGCAATAGGAGGCTGATTCACCGTAGCAACGGGATCCAATCAACGCATCAGCCAGTTATTTTTACAGTATACCAGTTCCGCTGTAACGGTAAAGATGTCTTCATAGTCCTGGAAGACTGATGAAGGCACCAATGTACGGCGCAACACAACTATAAGTAACCTTCAATTGACTACAGCAAACTCAGGGAACCGTCAACCAAACAATATCAAGTAGACGGTTACCCGTTTACGGCTACTTCAAGATATTAACTCGTAATTGTAGCCTGGAACTGTTAACAAATCGTGTAGCACTCTTCACCCAGACGTAGAAGCTACCATTCTCTGTACATTGCAAGCCGAGGCAAATAATCTGCACTTTCCATTGGTAAGGAAACGATGGAACTATCCTGGTTTGTCCGTCTACAAAATATTATATGGTGTCTGCCGTTTTTACGCTAGCGACTGGTAATGGAACAGTAGCTTCTCACAACCTGCCGTCCTTTGATCTGACGAAAAGGACATTGAGAGACTAGATTGTTTTCGTATTACTAGCTTCACCCTAGGCAACCAAATACTTCCCTGTGCCCACCTCAAAGTTTACTGTTTACTCGATCGTTGGAATCAGCGTCGCTTCGATGTGCTGAGGTAATATCTTTCAGTTCCTCCAGTTTTCCGAATTGGCGTTGACTCGATTTTCGCCCTTTAAACAGTGCTGGGAATAGTTGACTAAATATGGTACTTGTATATCCACCGTGCGCATTTTCGAGTGGGTCCAGAAGACGGCTGAATGATATTATGAAGCTGACCAAGGAGAGCACCATCCAGTCTTATACTTCTTACCTCGACATTTCGTACATTGAGTTTGTTTCCAGTCAAACGTCAGTGACGACCAGTGTTTGTTCCGGTCACTGGTAAGCAACTCAAATCACACAAGATTACGCTGTTCAACGATTGAAACTCTTCAATGAGTGCGAGCAAAAATGTATTATTGGATTATTACTAGATAATTGCTAGCAAGTGTGAGTGACATATATTGGTTTAATATCTATGAATCTGTTTAATTAGGTAAGCTGTAATTATTGCTAAGCTATTATTGATAGTTAACTCAATCTCCAGTCGTTATCCGTATTACGAAAAAAATAGCATTTCTCCGTCTAGATTGCTTTGTTTGTATTGCGTGGTATTCAGCGACCTTGAATTCAAACATACCAAGGTTGAAAAACGCAAATTTAACCGCTGGATCCCGAAATGTTTATATCTAAGGATGATTTCTTCTTCTGTACTGCTAAGCACAAAATTATTGCCCTCATGTATTTAGTATCCGTTCGAACATTGAAACTCAAGGAAACTGGTTCATAAATTTGGACGTTTAAAAACAGTTCTGGTTGGAACCAGCATTTAAAAATTTGAACATTGCTAGCAGCTCAAGTCTGCATTTCTGAGTTATTCACATGAATTGAATTCTTTCGTAACCCATTGGTCGGCCAAAGAATTAAGAATCCTCTGTGCAGCAACCTGTTGATTGGAAGACTTCTCATGGACGGTTGCATTAACGAGCTGTTGGTTTTCATGAAAACAGTAAACATATGCGGGAAATCATCAAGAAACCACAATGAATCCGATTATATCCTAGCTTCTTCCACCGTAATTAAAGTGCTCAATGTGGAAGCACTGGCAGAAGCTGAATTATGAATGCCTTTTCCGCTGTTAAACGTTATTACGCCCAAATAATTTGGGAACTCGACGCAGCAATTTTTCGAAAATTAACAAAAAATGATTGTCAATTCAACTATTTTCAAGTTGAAAACCACTCACATTTGATCGCAGCGTTCGCATTCAGATAGACTTTGCAGCCAGCCTCTTTCGANGATCAAATATGAGTGCTGGTCAACGTGAAAATAAACCAAATCCCCGACTACTCATCAGTAATTTTAATCTCAATTGTTGTGCCACCACAAGCTAGAATGTCTTTGGACGTAACGGAAAGTTCTTCGCTAGTGAAACGCTGAATCATGTATGTACTCCACTCGAGATATCCACGTCGACGTGACTAGCCTGGTTCTTGTGGCGACGTTTCAGTGTGATTAGTCGCATCACATGTGAATCTGCTGCACGGAGACTTGACATCGGCCAAGTCATCTTTTTTAAGTGAGTTTCGTTTCCGTGATCCAGTACGTCTATTGGGGTTTGGTGTTCTAGTAACTGTTATTTTCGTTGGTGACATCACTGCGTGAAGAAATGTGGTTCATTCCAGGGCGTATTGCACACAATGCTGCCTCATGATTGGAATGGCCGGAGTTCTAATACCGGTCGTGGCAGGATATGCGCTACTGAAGAGCTCTAATGAGAGCGAAACCCGAGTCTAGTGCTTCTTTTCGAAAGAGGCTGGCTGAAAAGTCTATCTGAATGCGAAGGCTGCGATCAAGTGTGAGTGATGGTCAACTTGTTAATTGAGAATTACTTTCGCTGCCTGAAATGCAATGTGACGGTCGTTGTCAAATTACTTAAGAACCGCTGAGACTCAGCAGTGAGGGGATGAGAATTACTTTGTCCAGTTTAGTAGACAGTGGAGGGACATTGTCGTTATCATATGGTATTCGTCGTGTTGGATAGAATTAATCCAGTGATCTATGACAAGACTACAGGTCTAAAGAAATAAATGATCATTTCCGGTTAAGGCCACTCTGTAATGTTTTCGGTAGAACTCATCTTTAACAAAGGATATCACATGACACGTGAAAGAGTACTCTCGCCTGCCAGAATTAGATGGCAGTTAGTCGTTTAACACGGGACGTAAAACGACATAATTCTAAAAACCAACAAAACGTGTCTTCACTTCAGAAGAACATTGTGAGGTGTAGGTATGGAGAAGTATGCGTGAAGTGTACTCAGTCGGTGATATGTGAATAAACAAACGTCTGTGGTGATCCGTACCAACGCTTCGTATATGTAAAAACGAGTGAACGAAGTAGTTCAAAAATCGTAATCTTCTGTAGTCAAGCGAAATCTGGCTACTGTATCTCGGAGAATGAGATACAAACTTCCGGTGCAGCTTGAAGTTTCAGCGGCGACGCTGACCGTCTTGTTTAATGAGTGTCAGAGAAGGTTATGCGTTTTTTAGAGCTGTCCTCATGAACAACACCATCATTCTAGAGATAAGAAAGCTATTTATACTCGAAAAATTCGCACAAGATCAGTGAGCAGGAGATATCTAACATTGGGTTAATCTGATTCTGATTAACACTGGCAGCTGCTCCGGATATTTTCTCTGTTGTGTGCTTTATTGGTTTCCTGACCCTATCTTGGCTGAATATTTGTGCGGTTTTCAAGAGTGGGTAAACGAATGAGATTTTCTGATGAAATCATAATGCATTTTCCTAAATACCCCTAAGAGATAATAGGCGTCGAGTAAACTTGAGTCATTTTGGTACAGTCAGTCTGAAATATTAACCAGGCTAGTAGCTAAGGCTGTATGTTGAACGATAGTTACTGCTGGTGTTTTCATTTGTTGACATTCTGCTCCTTGCTATATAGTACATTAACAATACCTCATGGATTGTAAACAAATTTATTTGACATTTATACTGGTGTTTATTCATTCAGGTAAGATCTGGTCACTTTCATACTTTTGAAGCATCCTTGGACAGCTGCCAGAAAGAAATCTTTTCTGGCTAGCGTGGTGTTATCTAAAGTTAGTGGATCTGATGTTTGGCTTACTTGCACAAAGGCATGTGGGAAAACTGGAAGAGGTATTTCGCATCGAAGGCACTTCAACCGCAATGCGTGACACTAGTTGCTAATAGCCACTTCAGATCTCCATTTAGACATATATCGCATGCACTTTGGGATGCTTGGATTGTGTCTTCAGACCGATGATTAGTTGCACTAAAACATTTCAAGCACTACTTCTGTACATCTGAAGTACTAAATACTAAGTGTTATCTGAATGACCACTTCTTATAAAGAGGGATATCTATTGACAAAAACTAAATCAAGTAAACTTGTATGTCGCCTGAATGTTCGATACCAAAATGCCCGTGATATTACCTGCCCATTGAGCGGAACTTTAAACACCAGCACACAAGGCACACGAACAGGCTCTTATTACGTATCTCTTACCAAAGACTATTTGATTTCCTTTTTGCTTCTTTAGCCTTAAATTCTGTTCATTAGTGATTAATGTGACTTCACTGTCGATAAATTACTCTCAGACACTTAAATATTAATTTGCCTCCATTTCAAGACGACAGACAAATTCTTCATCTCATTAACATTTATTTGATTTATGATTCGGTGTGACTAGTTTGCTGGAAATTGTTGGTCGTCTCTGCTATGAACTCGGAACTTTCATGTTCGACTGTTTCAGGGAAACGTCAAACGATGCCAAGGTGTGCAAGCGGCCAAGGGAGGCATTTTTCAGAAGATTTCCAACAAGGTTAAGCGGTTGACGGTTCTGATTATATAAGTTAGAAATATTTTGTACATTTTTGGGTGACCACAGAACATATTCTTTGGGTTGACAGGCCAACTGTTCCAGGAAATGAATGATGAATTGGAGGATGGTTGTGCGTGAATAGCAAAATGTGTTTCCAGCAGCAGAAATAGCCTAGGCCAATTTGAGCGGATGTCTGAAAATGTAAAAATGAGGTGTTTGCCTGTTAAGACGGGGGTTTAGAGAATGTTACATTGTCTGATGCCCATACTACCCGGGAAATACTTCTAACTAGTTAAAAGCTTTCAGATAGTCAGCTTGTAGGAATTCTATTACATTCGAAACAGCACTTTGCTTCTTGTTCAATAACTGCGTGTCAAAAATTAATTAGTGTGTCAAACTCAATTTTTCAGGATTGGTTAGTCATTTACATCTAATTAAATTTACGTGTACTTGTTTCAGTCGTTTAACAATCTGCGGATGGGTGGAAAAACGACGCACATTTTCAAAAGTACACATACTTTTGAAAATCTCATCAGAACCGTTTGTCTACATCGTGGAAATCCAACTTACTGCTAAAAGCCTTCACTCTAGGATAAACCATATCCTAGTAAACTACCTTAAACGATTCCTTTCATTGAAAAGACATCAAGGATGATAGCCTGAGAGCAAAATTCATCGCAGTGTGCATCAAAATGAAAAAGGTCGTGCATGACGGCAGCCATTGTAATAACCGCAATTCATGGAGGATTCTGAACCCTGATGTGTACGATGGCGGTCAAAACCTCATTTGTGCTAAATAACTAATGTTTGACCATTATGAAAACGTATCTGTGAAGTTCACGATATCGTGTACTTCATGTAAAATTCCTTCCTTGAGCTGCCTTGTGCGCAAGCTTCACTTAGTTGAGAAAGTGCATATCTGATCGGAGGACCGTTTTATTCAGTATACACTCCTGCAACTGTCGCCTGGACCCGGTAATGCTAACAACATATTAATGACAAAGTACCACTAAAATTAGAGTTATTTAAATTGGACACAATTTCAGGTGAGCAGTGCGCAAGACAGTGATATGTTTCATTGATATTCATGAAGGCGATTCACTGCATGGACTTATATTACTATTTCCCGTTCCCTGACTCCGTTCACATTCCACATTTACTGTGTAAACACAGTTAAAGTCTAATTGTAATGGGTCATGAATCTGTCCCAGACGATGACACATAAAAACGGGAAAATATCACTCACGACCCACTGGATACTCTAAGTTACAGGTGATATCAAATGTGTCATTTAAAGCACTTTCCTGATACCCTTCCGTAACCCCTTCTGCAATAAAGGGATTTAGTACAGCAGTGGGTGTTTTCGGCACTTTTAGAAGGAGCTACTTATTTGCTTAGCTGCGACAATCGAATATCAGAAATTGTGAACAGCATCACTCAGTATGAAAGATTGAGTAATTTGATCCGTCTTCAAAATTCACTTGTCCGTGAGAAGCTCTGGATTCCTTACAGATACAACTAAGTGCAGAATAACAAATAAGTTTCAACCTCGATGTGCGCTAATAAACGTTGTTGATTTATTTCAAATGAGAATACAGTCTGCGTCCGTTTCCAGCCGGTACAAAAAGAAGCTAAGAGCATCCAGTTGATATTCTATGACGTAGGTGCCGTACGTTTATGATTCTGTCATGTTTGCCATTCATTAACAACAGAGCTAACAGATTTGGGGGGAATAATCCCCCTATCATTTATGACAGTTGCACATATGGCTCAAGTGGTACCGGTGATGGAAAGTACACTGGCACTGTAATTCATTCAGAATGAAGGAACATTTACCTAAATGAGTACAGAAGTCCACGTTACCGGAGAATGGTAATGTTTCTGAAACACATAAACAGCCAGTTTCCTCAGTTGCTAAACGCGTCTTGACTACCGGTCATGCTACCGATCCATCTTGTGCATTCAAAATCCTGTTGCGCCATTCCAACCCGAGACTCTTACGGTTCTCTGAAGCAGTTGCAATTAATCGACTCAAACCAGCTCTCTGTGTTCAGAAACAACTGTTTGTGAACCTGACCATTCCATGGACTTAATGTCTTATCCTCACTCGCTTATTGATTTTCCACCCCTCTAATCGATTGTTCTAAAAACAGCCCACCCGTGTTATTGTAAGTTTGGTACTGATGAGTCAATACGAAATGCTTGCAGCTACCAGTTTTCATGTTCTATCTGCTTTGTTCAAAATGGAGATCTGTTGCAAGTCAACGTGAAATGCACTCTGGGTCAATTAGTACAACGGACGCGCGAGCTAGAATCAAAATTGTGATTATCTCACCCTGAGAGATCAAGTTGAGTCGATCAATGAGGTATGGGCGCTTCGTACAATAATGGAGTTTCGGTGTGTTGTCAGACAGTACTATCCAACGTATTCGGTATGTTACGCGAATGAGGACTGGACCAAATGGACGATTTTTTCGGACTCCTTAAGGTATATGGGTAACAACCGATCCAGCAAACTCGGAGTAAACAGGTCCAGTATGCTCAGTCTTCAGAAAACTTGTCAGTAATTTTGCAAGGAATTAGCGTAAAGTTACAGACATTGTGAACGGCAGCAAAGCAAATTTAAGCTCAAAATTCTTTCTAATTTTATCGGAACTACCAGTAAATTTATTAATTTCTAAACGTATCATGACGGTTGATTGGTCTTGAATTGTTTAAAATTTTGTATGAATAAGCTGCTTATTTCGCCGGATAATTCGTGGTTATTTTAACGGGGGTTATACATTTTCAACGTTGAGTTATTTTGCATTTTGACAGAAAGAGACCAACTCTAGGTACGGTTGCTTAAAAGACTATTAGCAACGTTACAGCTTTCGAACGATTATTTCCTCATTATCAGGCATATATATAAAGAATTACTGTTAACCAGAAATAAGAAGGTGATATCTTATTCGCTATTCCCATTGTAGTTGTCAAATGTATGGTGAGGTAATCGAGTTGCATCTGTAATTCTTCACTCTAGTTTGACTTCACGAACCTCCTTAATCGTTTTCCACAAAGCTACAGTTCAAAGAAAAGTTCTTAGCATTTCTGCGAACTATATGATGCGAACAATAAAGAAAGCAATATAAAACCAGTCTTTGAGAAAATCAAAGAGCGCTACAATTTGAGGTAAGTCCAAAAACACCTAAACTCACTTTCGTTGCCCCGGCAAAAAATCGTACGTTCAGCGCATCTAGTGTTTCTCAGATATTCCAGCAGAAAGGGTTTACTTTCCGAAAGCAACAAATGGAAATTCTTTAGTCAACATTACTATTTAGGGGAACATATTACTAATATACTGCAAATTGATGCAAAATTTCAGTCTGCACAACAGCCTTTGACGTATACGAGATTTTCCAATTTCTTCTCCGTCATCTGTGTTTCTTTTGGCTGAGACCGAAGGTGTTCTAAATAAATAAAGTATTCATTCAAACTGCTTCCTCGAAAAGCTAGAAACTGGGGATATTCCCCATGAAAGTAGGGTTTCCTGAGAAACTACGTACCCTCACCAAATTCAATATTAGGGAGGTAGTTTTGGTAGATATTGTAACAAGGGTGCATTTAAATGACAAAGGCGTGTTTCTAATGTCAAAAAGACCTGACATGTTGAAATTCTTAAATCAGGAACGAAACGTCATCAGCAGAAAGTTAACTGGACGAATACAAACTGTCTGGACACCGTGAAGTTTCACTTTAATGTAGTTTTGCACAATACAATATATTCTGTATTGAGTAAGCAAATGAATTCTGACCATTGTTTTCCATATTTTAAAAATCAGTCTTACCTGAACGATGCTAATTGGCTCCCTTCTTGTTTTTGACATAAGGATTTACGTCAGTACTAGGGATAATAAGTAGTAAATGAACATAGGTTAAAGTCTCAGTGTGCCATTTCATGAGGATCTGTGTTTAGTACCGAGCACACCAAGGATCGAAACCACCAACTTTATGACGAAAAGCAGTTGCAATACTTCTGCACCTAAACGAAGTTTGTTTACTCATGACAGTTAGCTTTATCCTGCAGTTGGTATTATTTGAAGTAAAAGTGATACACTGTGAGGACTGAAACCGCCCCACGAGACACTTAGGATATTTTGAATGTTTTGATAAACAGATAGTAAACCTGATGGATGAGAAGATATTCTGATAACAAAGAACAATGGTCATTTGCTTTCATGGATTGGTTCATTAGGACTGATACATGAGGCTTGTTAAAAGTTGAGTAATACTGGAATGGAGGTCAAGGTGCACCTCCTGAGACATTCACTTTCAATTAGAGGGAGAATTTTTCTCATTAATAATGATAAGGCAGTAAAGAACAAACACTTACTGGAAATTTGTAGTTTTACTGATTACCGAGCTTCCAGTCACTCACCAAGTGCTCAGAGTGAAGACAGAATACCGGGTAGTACACATGCGCACGAAAACAGTAAACATGGTAACGCATTATATCGTGTGATTAAGCGGAAAAATTGCATGAGATTTACAAATATTGACCCCATCAACATTCGTATTAAACTAAGTCATTCACATCCAAATGTGTTTTAGAGTGGCTGGAGGGTCCATTTTTACCGTTGTCGAAAACTAAAAAGTTGGCCAAATGATTGAGTTTTATCTTTATTCATTCCGTCAACTCTAGTTTGATACGGCAGCGTCACATTTTGCTGAATTGCAGGGCTCAGGCTGCTTGATTGCAACTGTATGGTAGAAAGACATGCATTTTTGAGCTGCAATTAGTATATACTCGTAAACACAAAAATAGTCGTGATATCGATTACTAGAAAATGTTGACAAGTAATATTTAACTTCTTAACATTTGTCTCTTCTTGGAAAATGCTGGTAAAGGAGGATGTACACGGTAGTGCAGGAAACGTAAAAAAATTTAGCACTATCTTCTGCGGATTAAATAATTTAGCTGTGTGAACTACACACAAAATTTAAACAGACGACATTGCTCTCTTCAGCTCCAAAGCCCGAGCTGACGTGTAAAGTCGATCATAATTCCCGATTGCAATACTTGCTATTGTTATTCAGCTATATCATCGAGTGCGCTGAACATAAATCTCCCCATATAAAAATTGTCCGTACCGGTTAAACTAGCTCTGGGTTTGACAAAGTTGTTTACTAACTTCGAACCACTATGTTTAATATGGTGGTTAACCTTGCATAGTGGGTGATCTTGCAGTTTAGATTATCCGCCTAATAACGTAAGTTGGTAGGACAAAACGAAGTAACCGAAATTTTTGGGTGATTTTACTAGAACTCTGGGGGAAACAAAAGAAACCTCATACCTGAAGGCTTCCTGTAGGGTTTATCATGCATCAGTAAAAAACTTAATAATCTGAATTTAGCAACATTCATTGTAATTCCTGTCAGCTTTCTCGTTTACTTTATAGTCAGCTTCTTTCAAAACAGGTCTGATCCTTGTCAAGGCTGTTCAGTATCACGTAGTCTTGTCGCGATCGGACACGAACTTCTACAACGTCATTTTGAGAAAATCTTGTTGAATATTGCCTTGATAATTTCTTTTTGAAAACATTCACCTGTCACATGGTGTTCAGTTCGTTTTAGATAAGAACATCTTAATGATTGTCAATAAACGAAACATCGTTCAGCTCCGGTTTCAGCATGAACAGTTTTTGATCTGTGATCGTCAGTTACATTAAACAGAACGCGTATCATACTTCTTTTTATGCGATTGTCTGGTAACTACTCTCTAACGAAAATGGTTGTGGTCGAACATGAACATCTAGAGGAGCCTAATGTGACGCTAATGGCATAGGGATCATCATGATGGTTTCTTCAAAGAAAGGTCGAAGTTTAAACCTCAAACTTGGCAAAAACGTACGCTGCAAAGAAATTTCAGTAGGGAAAAACGTTGAGTCTAATGTTGATTCCACAATGGAACGGGTTGAAAAGAATATGGAACCAGGAGAGTTGCGATCAACCGTAGGTTGTACTTAATTAATACTAACCAGAAATCTTATTGCTTACCATCTTCAAAATCCAGCACTTCCTGACGCATTTTTCTCTCAACTTCAAGCTACAATCAGAATCGTTCCGCTGCATCTTAGGTGATTACTACAGTCTGTGAGCGTACATGAGAAATTTATACAAACTTTTAGAAATAAAACGACCAGCTCAATAAGTTTACATGCAATAGCAACACTGTACATTAGTTATCGAAATTTCCTCTGACATATTCAAAACTCTCTCTTCACTCGGAGAAGTTTTTCATCTGCTAATTGTTGCCAACTCCAGAAACAGGAGATGCCCTCTAACGGTTTCTGCACAACGCGGTTCACGGGCTTCTTTCTGATCGATACCGTGACAAGCACTGAGTCATCAATGAGGCTGATTGTTGAGAACTGCTCTCTTCTGATGAGAGTTAGGGAAATATGTTGGAAAAATACTTTCTACAAAAGTTTTTCTCACGTTTCGGTTTATACATGTTATAGAAAGGAGAGCGCTATCAAATGAGTCAAGCTTGCCGTCATTTCGAATCAAGTGTAATCATCTTTGTGGATTCAACACTGATGTGATCAAAATGCCAGCCATGTTGCATGATATTGAAAGCTGTTTTGAACAGGAACATAGAATTTAAATTGGTAAAACACATTCAAGAAATCAGCTACAGTTTGCAAACACGGGCATTTCACACTGCTTCAATAAAGTAGAATCCGTGCGCATACTTCATAATCGAGTCATCCTATCGGTTCTATTTTTTTCCAAAAGGTGGTTTTTAACATTCCTACAAGATTGACACTGTTACCGCTGACACTTTTGGTACCGTGAACTGCAAGAGATTTATGCCAGAAAATGCATAGCTTCCTCTTTAACAGATCATAATTGGCATGATTGGTATGCTCTCGAAAGTTATGAAGTTTGATTCACGAATCTGCTACGGGACACACGTATGTGGCCAATTGTGTTGTTCTTGAATACGTCAAGATTTGGAGGAAGTTCTCCCGTGTCAATAGCTGAATTTTTAGGCGTTAAATCTTACTAACTGATTTTGAGATAACCTGACTCACTCGGTGATATACACACAAAACCCGTTCGCTTTATGATATTTAGTTAATATACTTTCTCAAGGCATCGCGTCATTTCAGCTGTTCAACACGCACGTCTCTTTATTAAATTGCGCGAATAAGCTGATACAAAAGCTGTTAGATTCCACAGCAATTCCGAGACATAGCAATCAAAATATTGCGGTCGGACAGCTAGACGGTTTGCTGACCATCGAACTACTATGAACTAATGCATGTAACACAAACGTTGTGTGAAAGAGGTACCTGGTAACATATTCCGTCGATCCGTTTGTTTGAATTGCTTCTTGAAACCTGATTATAACAGTGCAAGTCTGCAAATTTCCTTCAAGATTGCTCTCAGTTCGGTAACTGAACTAAAAAATCCAGTTAGATTTTCAAAGTAAATTATTCCACTTTTGCAATAAATGTTTTCCTAGCAGTTTTCTGAAATGGGGTAAGCACAATGATTGTTAACGTTCAAGTTGTAACTATCTACCAAGAGGAAAATATTGTACACCGTTCTGCTGAACATACTCTCAACGACAGAATACTTGTTTTAAGCGGAAGACAGTATTCATATAACTATTACTAATCTTGTAAGTTTTTTCCAGTCATGAGTTTTCTTATCTCAAATGTTCGAGCAATGACATTAAGATTCAACGTGATCTTAAGCGATACTCGTTTCTGTCCGGTATCTCCACTCTAACGGTTCCTGGTGAGTTGAATTCTTTAGGGGATTCGCACCAGTTTTGTCTTCATTTCGTTCTTACACGTGTATAGTAGAGAGAATGCTTTTTATTATTGATTTTTTGAATGGATTTATGTAAACGGTTGTTCACGATACTCTTTAACTCGTTTGCCAAACTTCTTTCCCGAGAAAGCAGTACTGTGACCATCATTTTGCAGGCTATCACCTGTCGTTTTTGTAATTGTCTTCCACAGTCACTCTGCTTGTGAGGAAGCAGAATTGATAACTGCCTTTCTTACCTAGGCGTTCCTTAATTCAGCGGAACGTGGTTATAACAAAAGTCAGAGAGAAACGTCGGTTATTACAAGGCTTCGATATCCACATTCTGTCTTCGGACCTCGTCATGACCTTTTCTGTGAATTCCCACAGGTTTGCTTAATAGTCTTGAAAATTGTTCGTCAAATGATCAATACAGCACTGTCTTCGTGGCGTGTAAATGTAACATCTTACACTATTTTGTCCACGTCTATGCAACGAGCAGTCTACCCCTACAGCGACATTTGCATGTAGAGATTGACAACTGTGTCCTTCATATTAATCACTATTACTCAGTTAGACGCTTCTAATTTCCAATCTAGGATGACATTTCCCCCCAGTTATTTTGGCTTTTAATGAACGAAGAAATGTAGCTACAAAACGCAGACTTCCTGAACACTGTGTCTTTTGCGAGGAAATTCTGATTGTCCCTGGGTTTTTTATGTTTTAACGGAAGAAGTTTGTGCTTCTGATTCTTTGCTGGTTGATTTTGTCTTGTGTAAACTCCGGACATCTTTCTGAAAATAAACTGGACCCCTGAAGGGTTAGGCACGCTGAAATCCACAAATTGTTGTAACACTGTTACTAGTTAACGTGGTTTTACCAACTCCACCCTTAGTAGTGTTGTACCACGCATTGTCTAGCTGGCGGTAGATGAATGTGGGTGATTTTTTCGCTATTCATCTTGGATCTTAATAGATACAAGTTTATGTTAGCGTATACATATTTTCAAACTTCAAGTGTATTTTCACAGTTGGTGTGTTCCGTAACACATTAACCAACGTAGGAATTTTTTGCGCTTTGGATTCGTATAACTGGTCGAGTAAATGAAGCTGCCGATATCTTCAGATTGCGTCCAGACAAGAATTTATGGGGTAACATGTAATTTTAGTGTCCAGGAAAATGTTGAAGCACCCCTTCGTGCGTTCATTGTTGCTGAGCTCGACAGAGCGGTTGCTACCTACTCGATGCGCATGCTGAGCGCAGTTCTTAAAACATTTTCATAGGTCACTAGATGTGTATCTGTGGCAGTGCACGAATTATTCTTTTGTTTCTTTCACGTGTTGTTGCTTGTTACTGGCAGCCAGCTGACGATTATATTCTTTAGGAAAATTCCACTCAGTGCGGCCTTATTCTGCACATCTGGTGCCCACCAGATATTAGAATCGGGTCAACATATTGGGGATAGCCTTTTAATAATCGAACCATTTGTCCCCCCCTAGTCGTTTAAATCTCAAGACCCAATAAAATTTTGGTGTTTTGTTGGCATTCATCATGCAGGTTATAATCCGTGCTAGCACTTCCACTGTTAAGGCATGTAAACAACAGCATCTGCTTCACACAACGTTTACTCAGCAATATTTCTTAATGCTGTTAATGATTTCAGGTCCTAATTCGTCTCCGAGTTGATTGTTCCGTTTACTTCATAGAGTAATACTATTGAGTAGTGAATGGAACTGTACAGAACCCCTGTGTTTCTCCAGCTCATAAGCAGTGTTATATTTTTGTAAATATGGTAGTATAAATAATGTGGGCTTAGCGGTCAAAAGTCGCCAGAAGTGCATAGCATTTGTGATGGTTGTTGGAAGTCATCAAGTAGGTTTACCCAGTAAATTTCCACTGTAAACCCTACTGTGAAAACGGTGGATGTTGAAAGTTCTCCAACATTCAACGGGGTCTGATTCTATAAATTCCGCAGACACACTAGTGAAAAGTAACTCGCAATTTGGTCGACCTATGTGCGTGCTTGGAAATGACGAAATACTGGGTACTACGCATATATTTGAGATCCTGGATGTCTAATAAAGCGGAGTTGGTCAAAGTGCTTATCAGGGTGAAACTGCTTATCAGCACATAGTTAACTTGAGTAGAACCAAGAAGAAAAACAAATGCCTGTAAAAAATAGCAAGTTAATACAATTTTCAAGTTGTACAAGGGAAAGACACCGACCGTTATGTTCGACGAAAGTAATGATATATTTATTTCACTGAATTAACCAGTTAATTTGCCGAGTACAAGAGGAGCTGCCGGAAAGTCAGCGTTGAATTTTTGATACGAAATACCACACTGAATAGTTTTTATCAGCAACCTTGTCTTTTCCAGGCTCGTTGTTTTTTGAGCTGATCATTAAAGATTCATATCAGTTTAAGTGTTTGAACAAAATTGGCTTCCTTTTTCACTCTCTAGTCACAACAATGAGATTTTTCATGACACAGAAGTTACTTGGATGTCCACACATTGCAATATTTCGCCTTCATTCAAGCAAAAGTGAAACTTCAATAACTTTCCACTGAAGAATAAATAACAGCAAGCAGCGCAGATGTATTAAGTCTAAACTTAAATCGGAGTTTCGAAGAACTCTCCTAATGAACGGGAGATCCACCCAGCGAGCTCAATGAATCTGCAGGTCAGCCCAAATCTGTAACGTGAGCTCTGTAGTCGGTTGATTGATAATTGTACTGGTCATTGTTTAGCAGCTTTGTACTTAGGTTGGACTATTACGCGAGTGCCAAAACGGTTTAGCCAAAGCACGCTGGTTGCACGCGATCCCAATGAACGACATAGTAGTCATCGTGGCTCTTTATGTAATGGGCCGCCGTGCTGATATCTGCGATTCTTGTAATCGGCCATTGCATCTAAACCTGTTTGGTGTAACAAACAATGGAGCTGATATCATTCGAATGAAACATGAACATACATACTCTCATGAACAGCCCAAACACAGTTTGGTTCTTCGAGGACAATGATAGTGCAACACCAGACCTTACAGACATATGAATAACCCCACTGGCTTTGACCTTATTTCAAGTTAATCTCTCTTTGTGTTTGCTGGACTTGACCGAGTTCACTGTAGGGCTAATTTTATCGTTTGCCAGTTGCTTCAGTGACTTTCGCGAGGTAGGTGAAACGGCCTTTGAAGATATGCCTTAGATGTGTTCTAAAACGATCTCAAGATGTTAGAAACCTCACGGATGGCAGTTGCTGGGTCACAGCGATTTGTGCAGGCAATCTTGAAATGAAACATCTGCGTCATATCACATTTGTAGCAGTGCCTCAGAGACCTTTAATTTTGTGGTAGGTCTCCTCTTCAAGAAGACTAGACGGCCTCTGTCTAACATTATTTGGGCAGGCACTTAGATGTCCAGGATATTTGGAATGTAAAACGTATGCTGAATTGAATCCACTTTTAATGCTAAGTTTTGTTTGATATAAGTGTATGAAGCCTGTAGAACACACCGACGGTGTATACTTTTAAACGTTTTAATTCTTACATCTGTGGAATATAATGGAAACTTTTATGCAAAACAATGTTCCAGTGATTATAAAATGGCTCACGTTGGGAGTCAACCGGTAAAGTGATCGCCATGTTATCTGTCGCCTTAATAACATCGGAAATGCACACCAACATCAGAAACATACGTCGAGTGAGAACAAACATGTTCCGTCTGTCAGAACAAACAGTGCAACATTTCAACGCCCATAGCCGACAACTTAACCACTTCTCAAGTTCCTTTTGAAAAGCACTGATATTCGGAAATTTACGGCGGCCAGTGTATGAGCAACACGAAACACTGTGAATATCTGATGTTCTTAAACACGAAATTCCGAGTTGGCCAACTATTCAGAAAGTGCATGCTTACATTCAATCAAAATCGCGTTGATTTGGAAGTATCAGCAAAGTGTTCGTTTCAGTGTATTCATTTTAATCCAGAAACGACGCTTTTGTGCAACTACAGAAGACCAGTCCGTTGTAGCCATCTCTGGGTTTGCATACCAGTTTGAATTTAACTGAGCGAACGTCACAAACAAACACGATAGATGCTTGGTATGCAAAGTGAAGGCACGTCTACGTAACTGGGTATGGAGGTTTATGCTATCTGCTAGGGGTGATGTTGGTACAAACGAAACAGCCCGTTTTTATGATCGGTGGGCGTGTTATGGACACGTTGTACATCCAGGCTCGTGCAATCATAATCCTACTATATCACTTTAGTTCAAGGTTTTTGTGAGCTGCTGAAATGATCCTAATGAAGTGATTAATATCAGCTCTGGATGTGTAAAAGAGTCATTTGTTCGGCTGGCAGGTTCTACATTTTTACGATTTATCCTAAGAATCTGTTTGGTTATACACTTCTCAAGTTAATCGCAACAAACCTGCTTCCTGTTACTTTTAGGTTGGCATTGACAGGCCTATAAAATTATTTACATTCTCAACTTTACTTATTGTAATCCTTCTATCTGAACAACACGTTTCTTTTTTTCTTAGGTTGAAACAAGAGTAAGTGTCACGTCAGCGTTTGACTTTTGAGCAATACATCTTGTATGAAGCCCCAGAAATTGTCATGTTGGTGACAGGTAGCGTAAACCGTGGTACAACTTCCGGCGGAAAATGAAAACCTTTTGCTTGCGATGTTATAAGTTAACAAAATTTGCCTTCTCGTTTCCTTCTCAAAACAGAATGATTTGTAGGGTCTACCAGAACTGTAAATATGGGTTCAAGCTATTGTGACAATTGAGTTATAAGCATCTGTTTTCCAGTTGGCCTTTCGTCATTCTTAAACTCAGATCAGCAATCCGGAATTCGAGTAATCCTATCAATTGTACAGCACTACCAAGCATTGGATACGTTTTTAGCCCTTAAAGTCCTTCGCAGCGCGACTGTTGTCTGGTAACCTTAATTTGTGCGTCACATTTCACTACTACATTTCAGTGTGAATTGTGGTGAGTTTTTGCATACTTTGTTTTACCATCTGAAGCTAAACCACCCTTCAGGCTCTAAAGTTCAAGTTGTAATGTCCTGAAAATCCACGGGTTCCCCTGGTAACTGGGGAAATATATGCTGCGCTTTGACGTGGAAGACGCTTTCTATGTATAGTATATGTATGAAACGATGTTACTTGAACTTTATTCTTTTGACCAAATAGACACCGTTCAATCTGACGGGAGCGTATTTGCACGGACTTTGGAACCTCGGTAGCGGATTTTAGGGCAGGTCTCCATGAACTCAAAAAGTATCTAACTGGAACCGCCATTGAATAGGTACAAAAACAACGATCGAGACCGATGGCTGGCCTAAGTGAAGGGAAACACTCATCGTACTCCTGCTAACAGAGATAGTTACGTGACCAAAAAATCAACTGTCTGGAACAAAGCCTCATTCACAAAACTACTTGTAAAATCGATTTCACAAAGACTTGCCAGTTGACAGATATAGACGGAAATCTAACCCTCTTTGTTTGACCGACGGGTAGCTACTGTTTTGCCAACCAAATTTCTCGTTTGATGCTAATTGGATATGTCGTTGTTCGACGAAACTCATTAGTTACTGCGTCGTTCGTCAGTGACCCTAGCACATTGGAAAAAATTGACTTAGTACATTGGTTCCTTGCTAGACAAAATCTCACGTTAAAACTGATCGTCTGGTAAACGTCATACTAACAAGGCAGTATGTTTTACGAACACCGGGTTCAGTTTCAAGGGTTGGCCTTGGTTGAGTGAAGGTTGGAAAGAGTATTCGTTACACTTATTTCAACTGAACTAACCACTTTTTAATGTTGGACGGTCTCCGAGCACAAAAAGTGTAGCAATAGATGGCGAGTGTGCGAACGCCCTCAATTCACGCTGCTTGAAACATATTTAGTTCTAAACAGCCACAAAATTCGAAGCTACAAATTAGTAAGCAATTTCAGACTATGAGATGTATTTATCAAATCAAAAATGCAAGATATTCAGAACGGAAACGAAGAACTAGGAACAACTAGAACCGTTGAACCATCCTTGTGAATATAATTGAATTTTTTTAAACGCCGAAGATTTCTAGCCAGAAGTGAGGAGCTTCTGCGTGGGTGTCACAAAAAAATGGAAGGTTGCTGCTCAATATCACTTAGCTAGCAAATAGAGCAGCTCAATAGGGATCGCAAGTTCTTAGTTAAAACCGAAAAATGCAGCCGAGTTGACCACCCAAAGTAGCTCACCAATGACTTGAGGCAAGTCACCATTTCTCCCTACCGATTCGATAATCAACTGGATGTGAACATGTTTAAGTAAAATATTCTCTGAGTAATAGAAGCTCTGTGGTGAATTCAGTATTGGCGAGTGACATCACTTGGATTCTGCGTCAAATGAGGCAAGCACAAAGATGCGGCTGTGTGAAAATGGGTGAACAAATACAAGCTGCTTTAAATGAGAGCAAGCATCTGTTGAACTAAAGTGTACTAGCAAAGTAGTGCGGAAAATTCAGTCTGGTAATATTAATCAGTTACTTGAAATGCCAAAACTGTTTAAGCATTTGAGTAACATCTTCAAGCGGGGTTTCAAGTAACGGGGATGATGTAATTGCTGTCTTTTATAAAACTATAAAACAGCTAGAATTATTCACTGCAGCATGCTGTCGCCATTTCAAGGAAAAGTGATATGTCACCCATCAAGCTGAATCAGTTGCACTCCGTTTGAATGCTCTGTAGATATTGTTCGGTCGTCCAGCGTACACGCAACATGGCATGACGGTAAAAATGTCTTCAGTATTATAGAACAATCTTTTCAAAAACATTTCAGTTCAATTACAATATACAATTGGGGTATGTCAAAACACGTTTTTGGAGACATGCTAACTTCACTGTGTTTATATGTATTCAAAGTTCTTTGAAATATTCACCTTCATCAAAAATATTGTGCCCTCAAATTTCGTACTCTTGGTACACAGGTTTTGTGGTGTTTGTGAATGCCCAATGTTGGCAAATCGGGTGTATCATCCAACGAATAAATATCAAGGTATTCCGGTCATAACTAACTCGCCCAAGCGAATTCTGATTTGTACCAAAGGGCTAAAAATAGTCCTTGAGAATCCGGTGTTGGGTGATTGCGCCTTTCTGATGTTAAGAATTATCGTGGTGCTGCAACTCTGATGACCAGCGAAATGTTCACTGTAGTCTTGCTATTCTGGAGGAAAATAAACGAGGTCAAACACGAATCATGGATGGTGGGACCGCCAGAGTACCCATATTACTACATCACAAATTGTGTACACAAGAGGTCGTGACAGACTAAAAGTTTCCATCAAATGATTTTTCAGGGAAACCATCGGTCAAAACTCATACGCTCAAATATACTGGGGTATGTAGCAATCCCGTATTATCGCTGAATTTCAAGAGTATTATTATATCCACTGAATAAAATTTCGTCTTCCTTATGTAGAGAACCCGGGAACCAATAAGATGTAGATCCCTCACATTACATTTGCCAGATTGGTTGAACACTGCACATGGTACTGTTTAGAGTTATGCATTGAAACGCTGCACAAAGCGAACAGCATAATCAAACGCATTCACTGTCGTTTCGTTCATCGACACAGCGGCCGTTCAGTGTACCAAATAATCCGTGAACTTCAGCCCCATAAATCCAAGATTTAACGAAGACAGAAACTAAGAAGAGTGAATGAGAATAACATGACGTTGAGTTGGTTTTCGAATAAAAAACCGGATTTATTAATTTTTGTGTATTCTTCATTAGTTTAAAGATTTGTTTTGCTCGTTCTCATCCTTTGAAGATCTGACAAAACATTCTGAATACCTATACTGTGACTGGTTTTTCTCAACAGAAATCAGTATACACTCCTGTGAGGATATCCATTCAATGGTCCAAAAGTATACGTCACACTCAATGACAACTCCATCCTGATGTTCGTCGCTTTTTCACAAAGCAAACTGATGCAACTGGCTTTGTAGCATGCTGCTGCGCCATTAACTGTGGATGGGCTGCGTCGTATTTAAAGTATGGGACTCAGGTCAGGCTAAAATAGTGCATTATTATCAGTATCCTAACAGTTCGGCCCACTGTCCAGGGCTTAATAGCAAAAGTAGCTCAGAGCCAGTCCTCAATTTTCAACTTCTTAACTACAACACACTTGTTTGCCGGCGGTAAATTCGACCAAAATGAGGTGGGAATATCCGATGGTTTTAAAGCCAAGCTATTAGAATGCTATACAAGGAAGACAAATCTCTCTAGTTGGCGGACGCATGACATACTACTGTATACAAGCTTCGACTCTCAGGTGAATCAGGAAAGATATATATGAAACAGCTGGAATGTGTATGAAAGAAATCTGTACAAACTCGGCAGGCTCCTGCCTATGCTAAGTTTGCAACACGTACGCAAATTAAAAAGATCCCCGGATTCACACTCAGCAGAACCACACTTTCCATGCCCGGGGCTAATAGAATACGCTCTGATCATACAACTCGGAGCACAGACGGGATCACCCGCCGAGTGACATCGGGAAGATTTTATTTCGTGCCTCCAAAATAATGTCAGGAGCTCCACATTCAAAGAAGAACGGCGTAGGATTCTTTTCGCTGAGCAGTTTCAAGATGTCGTGACGCATTTTATGAGATAAATCATCTATAACTAACCGTACGCAACAATAAATACCCAAGTTTGAATAAAACCTCTCCGCGTTTGATGAACTGTCAAAACATATGTGAGCTGACGAGCCGTTCTGTGTAGGAAAACCCCACGAGCAGTCTAGTGACGTAGCCATGACTTGCTAACCGATTTTGTCGTGATCACAACAAAAAGACAGAAAAGTTCATAATGAACAGTACCGTGGTGCCGAAAAATTGAATAGATTGTTTGCATTTCATTAAAAACTTCTCTTTCACTGTAACCATTTTCTAATACCATAGGTCAGATTTACGGAACTCAAATTGTAACTTGTTAGTATGAGGAGCATAGGATTCTGCCGCACACGACTGCGTTCCATATCAGCTAACTAGCCAAAATACCTTACTCACCTAGGACAGAAGTTGAGTTGGCGGTAGTTTCATTTTGAGAAATGTCATCCTTCACAGAACCTACGTTACCCGCCACAAACTTTGTGAAAACGTTCAACTAGCGTGTGAAAACAACACATTGAAAATATGTTCAGCGTTTTGAAACATTTGCATCATTAGAAAAATAATTGTTTTGCCAACGCAACCCCTGCTCACCACGCTTTTGAGAATATCAAAAATACACGGTACAAGCAAGGTTTCCGCAAAAACTTTCTAGTACCATGTAGCAGACGCACTGGTGTAAGGATCTGAGGAATTTCTTTCAAACTGCTCGGGTCTGTCGACGTTGCTGCCAACATGCAGACAAAGTGAATACGGAGGTACAGCCAACTCGTCCAATTACGATGAATTTATTGGCAACCGATCAGAGTGATACCGTTAGGTGTTTGCTTAACTTTGTGGTGCCTCTTTAAAGGTGTTAATGGTGGCGATCAGTCAACCTGCTATCACGTAATCCATGTTGCGGGAACCAAGTATGTTCGAATAATTTGTGACTAAGAATGCCAGATATAAGCAGATCATCGTAAAATTCGTCTTTCTTTTACTTTACTGGAGTTTCCCATTGAGTTTATTCAATCAGCACCGTATTATGGGGTACAAGAAGTAGTCCTCAATGATGTCTTCCAACTATCCCCTCAAATATGAAGCCTCTAATTGTGAGTGACATTTCTTCATGGAAAGCAACTCAAGAAGATTTGAGAGTATACGTTGAATTGCTAGACAATCATATGTATGTTCTTTTTTCGCGAAAGTATGCGTTCATTGGGGAACTGCCCGGAGTTGAGGAGAGGCTTTTTCCCTCTTCGAAATGATCGGACAAAGTGTGCATTGCTAAATAAGAGATCATCATTTAGTATTCAAGATGGCCAGGTCGAAAAACGTGAACGTGGACGATTGAGAGAAGTGAACAGTGTATGCAAAATTTACATCATTAACGTTCTACTTTCGTGGAATAGCCACGAAACTCGAACCCCGACTCTTTAATCCATAGATTTTAAGCTGTAGTTTGATATGGATGTGAATGTAAACGTGTTATATTCTAAAATGATGAGATTGCACAAAGCCGCTACCTATGGGTCAGTTTAGAATTGCTTTAGCGATCTGACTTAAAGAACATTCATATTCGTGTCTGTAAGAAAATTGACTGCTTGCTAAGCATGAAGATCTTTGATATTTCACTGTATGTTTGAACAAAACTAATGCTGTGAATAGGGCTCTTACGGAGGTCAATGTTAGTAAAGTATATGGAATTCTCTATCCAAGCGGATTACGTTCTTTCTGCAGGTTTTCGTCCATGTTCGATCATAAGGACTTTTTACATTTTAATTGATATCTTTTGGCTGATTAGTCTTGCCGGCAGTTACAAACGCTGTATGAAGAGCGACAATAATATCAAATCAATAATCAATTTTTTGCAGTCAACTTATATTTATGTCTTGCCACAGTTGACTACGTTAAAAACAATTCTTCCTTGGTCGGCCTTAATTAAAAAGAGATATATTCAACAGTTGACGGTTTAATAAAGGTAGAACATCGCCTCAGCAATATGTGTTCAGTCGACCCTTAAGTATTTTGAAGTTGGCCCAGCTCTCTTTTTCAGAAAGAATAAAGTTTGGAAGTTGAACAGGCATATGCAGATATTCGTTTAAACAAAAAACCGTTAAAACACGAGAACTGGTAAATGCAGAAATTTCCTATCGACCCATCAGTATCAAATTAACGAATTTACATGAAATGACCTTTTATACCGGACATTTAGGGGTTTAGTAGGATGAATAGTCGACCGGCGGGTTAAGAAAGATTCCTGGATCCAGGGCAGAGCCAGGCTAAGGAACAACCGTTGCTGAATATACAGGGTCGGCTTTGGCCGATCGATTGCGACAGCTATAGCAAACTGCATGAATCATGGACTGGGAAGACTTAATAAGATTCTCGATGTACAAGCCTGGTCGATGACGTGACCAGTGGTCAGGACGTGTCTTGCGACTACGGACACTGTTAGCTTGCGCGTTTGAACGACATTGTCGTTCTTCTAAAAAACAGCGTTCTACACCCGTTCAGGCAGATGCTCCTCCATTCTGGGGATCAGGCATCTCTCGGTTCAGCCTGTGTAACTTTCTTTGTAGTTACATGTAAACTGGTATGAATGTGAGGTGACGGGCTGATCTTCTTTGTTTGAATGAACAAGCAGTTTCTGGGTCCGTTAAATAACCGTTTACTCGAATTTGCCTGTCTGTGAGCTGATGGTGCGTGCTATACTTACTTATGGAAGGCAATTCTACATAACACTTGATTTTTACGGTGACCATCTGCTGGAATGGCGGTTTGGGTCTACTATGTCTTTCTATGAACCTTTTGGATACCCATTAGATTGTAGTACGGACGTGATCAAGTCTAATTCCTTAACAAAACTACCTTGCGTGTAGATTCCTCTTGTTCTTGGGAATAGTGTATTTACTAGTGCGCATTTGTTATGGACCCCTGTGAAACTACTAAAATTCAGATGTTGACCGGACCGTGTATTTCCCCTATAGATAGCTCTTTTAATAGAACCATATCCATATCTATTGCCTGTTTGGACCGATTGAATACTAGTTTATTATCAACGTCGCGTTTGTAGCATGACAGGCTTGCTATGACTGTGACTAACTTCTGTTCAGTGTTTAACATAAAAGAAACTGCTAGGATGGGCCCTAGTGAACTTTCCGTGGCTACCGAATCTATTTGGCGATAGCACCGATCCAGAAAAGGGAAGCTGAATTTTTCAATGCATAAAACTAAAGTTTCTCTCAGGATATCACTAAGCAAGTGCATAGTAGTGTGGCTTGTTTCAACAGGCTCAAAAATATAACTGTCTCGATTAATGGAAAATTTGTGAACGGCGACGGAACGTTTATGGCGCATATACATTATTTAGCAAGATTGATGTTGTATAGTCACTGATCAATTAAAAAGAATGTTTAATAGGATAGGCCTGAAATTATTGTTTTACTGGCGTTAGGATGATGAGTAACCATCTTGCCAGCTTATGGTACGCAGAATTTGTCAATGCCAGGATAGGCCTGAGTGACATTCCAAGCCTGTGTTATAAGGAAGGCGTAGAGCTGAGGTGTCGATGACCTAGATGATTTAAGGGATCTGTACTTTATCATCGACTATGCGCAGTTGTAAGATAAGCTGAAGATACCGTGCTATGCGACCTTCTATTCCGACGATATTGTCCATTGTACCTATTTGCTGAAAATTCGTTCAGTCCCCCAACGTCGTTTCGTGCACATATGCTTCCCCGTTTACAATGGCTGCACGGGAGTCATTTTCTAGCTTAATTGTTGCTATATTTTTTGATTTAAGCTCTTTTAGTGATTACAAGTGTTACTTTGTATTAACATACCGGCCATTGATCGGAGTCATGATAAACCCATTAGCCAGCCTAAGTGGTCGGCAGTAGTTGGCTGATGATCTCGACCTCGGCTTCAATGTAAATATGATTAGGCCCATGTGATGGCATTTTATAACCTAGACACAAGCTATCCGTTTAACTTAATACATTCCAAGACAAGTGTGAATTACTTCTACCTAACCAGGCTGATACACAATGAAAAAGTAAGCTTAACTAGATTACTTTTAAACCACATTTTTTCTACACACAAGGGTGACGCTGTTTAGCAGTGAATTGATTTTAAATACACCGGCGTATTTTTCCGAAAAATAAATGTTTCACGCAAGAATAGACATCAAACATGGATTATCGCATCATACACAAGTTATTCAATTCTCAAACCTAGTCGACGTGAAAGAATATGTAAAAATTCAGCTATTTAGAATAGAAAGGAACTGTTGTGTTAAACTGTAACCGATCGGATCGCGTAAAAATTACACACGTGTGATTCGCATTTTGCGTTAGTTGCAACAAATTACATTTGCGTTCATCTCGGCTGATTAAATCTTGTGTGCGGGGATATAATAAACGTCCTCACCTTCATTAAGAAGATCAAATTGCTCGAATGTTGTTGGGTGTATCAATGTTGAAAAGTAAACAGGAAGTAATTTACTTCCGTCATTTAATATTCAGTCAGAAGAAAACTGTGTGTACAACGACACAATGCTCTGAAAATGCTTAACCATGATAATTCGATTGATCGGTAACTAAAAAACTTGTTGCTAAGGTCACTATCTAGATAATGCCAAAGTTTGAATGGTGATCAGGAAAATTACACCATAATAAAAGTGCGAATAATTAACCCTGTTCTGAAATTGAAAATACCGCTTCAAACATCACATTATATGTTACCGTCGTCGTGTGATCTGGTTAGATTTTGATGCAACTGAATTTATAAATAAACGCATCAGTTGCACCCACTAGGCATACCATTACTTTATCACTGTATCCCGTTGAAGTTAGCAAGAAGTCAGTTTAATCTTATAATTCTACAGTTGACGTTCCCTATGACATCTTTCTACATTTGTTAAAAGGAGGATCTGTATCAATCACAACATTTCCATTCACAAAACAACAAATCAAGAGCCATCTGAATTGTTATATTTTATGCGTCGACTTTTGTGATTAACAAATGTGTGCACATACACCAATTTTACGATTTAGCTCTTTGACCTCGTGAAGTTTGGTAGCATGGTAAGTTAAAGAAATCACACTGTTCGAGTTATGTATTTGTTCGTTAGCTAGCAACAAAAGGCCAGTTGCATTCAGCTTATTGAAACCAAGCACCGAGTATTTTGATGGATCTCTCTCACCAGAGAAGCCCGATCTCAGCTGAACTAACTGGTCATCGATTGGCTTTTCTGTCACGCGCCCGCTGAACTGTGACATAATAGCTAAGGATCATATGACTTTCAGAAATTGTGGGTCATTTGCAGATCTCTTTGTTTCTACAGCATATGTTTAGTTGTGTTTCTTGTAGTGGGAGAAAGCGCACCATTAGAATTCGTATATAGTTCAACGGGCGGTCAGTTGTACTCAGACTAAATTTTACACATTCTTATTGTTAGATGATATGAAAGTTTAGCGAGAAACATTCTGAAATATGATTAACAACCCAAAACGTTTTAATTCAGTGACCTTCAATATTTAACACAAGATGTGAACGGCATTTTGATGACGAGATTATGCATAAATCTCACCAGTGCTACTTGAAATTATAACAAAAGCTGAAAGACATTTTGAGGGGGCATCGTTATTTTGCTCCAATTTAGCCACTTGTTTGCTTCCCCTTAAGTAATTACTGAAACACACTCCCTGTTTGATGTGCTTTGTAAAAGTTCGTTTGAGTGAGGCTGTATAGAAAACACTGCCGTTTGCTGGGTTTAATTTACAGTCACTGCGATTTCCCCTATGGTTTCGCCCACCCTAATTTTATCATATTTTCTATCTCCAGGAAGTAAGTAAGACGCATATTAATGTAGAACACTGACAAATTCATTTTGTTATTTTGAAGGTATAAAATGTGACCCGAGATTCAACACAAGCTCGAAAGAAGTGTTAAATAACCACCATGTCTGAGAAACTGCCCTTGGTGTCTCAGCTAATATGCTAAATACTTCGCGTCGCGGCAAGTTGTGATAAACGGATGTCTATCATTTAGCGAATGCATGAATGGTTGCCATCCTGGGCTATCATTAGTACCTGCTTTTATGTAGGACCGATTCCAGACACCGATCTAAAGAACAGCTGCGGGGTGTTTCCGCGCAAGATCATTCATTAACTTTTGTTTCAAGCATGTTTCCTCTTGAACTTCATAATTTTCCACCAAAAAGCAATTGCTTCAAGTCTGTCAGACTATAGGCAACAGAAAACTGACAACTTTCTAAAGGCAACCTACATATCTATACTTCTGCGGACACTGAAATTCACGTCGAAACAATCCCAAAGAAGCCCTCATTCTGTTGTAGGAGCTGAATGTTGTGAAAGTTGGAGGACAATAGAGTCAACCGTTCTACTGTTTGCGCCTTAATGGAGTATGAGTCGGACAGGTAGACACGTGTGCGCCATATTACAGACTTACTTTTCACTGTGTAGAATATACGGCAAACAGTGTTGCAGCAACATACTGCCTTCTCTACGGCCTGTCACATTATTTCTTCACGGACGAGTTCCGGAAGTTAGGGCTTTTTCATTTTACACGCAGCCGAAGTTCAATTGCAGCTTCCGCATTTTGATAAGCCTTTCAATCGTTCACTTGAAAAAAGCGCTATATTCGCGTTTTGCTTTGTTGTAAACTACCAACAATATATATACATGTCTGGGGAAGAAATTGCGTTACGGCTGTTGTGTTTTTCAAGATATCCCGTTAAACCTACATCTGGCTATTCCGCAATATACGTGACTGAACAGCCATTTCTTACAACTTAGTCCCAACTCGGCGTTCACATTATCTGATGAAATCAAAGGCAGAAAGCAAGGGGACGCACGTTTCACTTCAGGCAACACCTCATTGATTAAAAGCGCCCTAACCAGGATCAAGTTACTACATTCACCAAACTAGCACAGCATTGTTTGAGTTGGTGTGTAAGGTTTGAGGACCCGGAAAACATTTCAAGGTAAACGCCACAGTGGACATTATATTTAACAAAAGCCAAGAGTATGGCCATCCGGAGATTGCGGTTGACCTCCTGTTGATGAACTGGCGAGAGTGAAATTTGCGAGTTATTTCATTAAATAAGCAGTTTCATGTTTGGCTCTTCCAGCTTTCAGTTTTCCTTGAGCTCCAGTCAAAATATATTAAAAGTATCAACAGTGAGCAGATAGAGATTTCGTTGATATCAGTTGGGTACGAATAGCAATCAGTCACAGTTGTCGCACTCCGACCACAGTTGCAATCATCTATTTCGAAATGGGACACTACATTCGATTTTCCCCTATTTTAGAAAACATCAATTGTGCATAACATAACCAGGGTCAAGAAGTTCAAGGATTTTTCTGAATTCAACTTAATGAAAAGCTCAAAACTTGGGGACACGGACTGGATGTAACAAGAGAGTCAACGTGCCTTCCCGAGGCAATCAAGAAAACAGAGCGCTACTCACAAGTGAATGTGGCTGAGCACTTACGCAAGGTGATTCAACCTTTTCTTACGTGAAGCCAGTGGTGTAGAGATCAAAAAGTTGGCTATCAAAAAGTTAGTCAGAATCATGTTATTGAATCCACAGATAATGCACATTATTATTGACCTCTGACGACAACAATACTCGGTTCGAACGCAAAATTATATTTATAGAATGACCAAAAACAGTCCGAAAGCGGTTTTGCCAAGTGTGGTTGTTTCCTGTCCGTAAATTTGTCACTGAAACAGTTTTTGAAAACTGCCTCAAGATACTTTTGAAATCGCTTGGAAATTGGGACAAACCGATGTAATTTTAGGCATCAAACTAACTGAAGACAAACAAACAGGGACGTAAAAGGTTTCAGGTCAAACCTAGTCTACGATCGCTGTACAGTTATAACTAGTATCACGAAATCCTGCTTCAAGCGATCAAAAGAATTTATTTCGTAACTTCTTGATTCTTTGTTGGATAATACATCAAAAATTTTCAAAGCCATTTAATTAGAACCGATGCTTTGTACGTCTGCTTCGGTACATGCATGGGCTGAGTGAAAGTTATAAGGAATCTTCATTAAACAGAGTTCCACGATAAAATCACGATATACAGTTTGCGAATATTTGTTACACTCATAAATAAGATCATTTTTTTCTTCAATAAAGTTTCACTTAATACGGTGTGCACATTCTGAGTTCAACAAAACGCAGAAGATTTATGTATAACCCACTAATTTTTATCGTAGACACAGGAATTTCAAAAGTCTGCCTATGTGAGTTAATGATCAAATATTTATGCTTGATGGTTTCCACCTAAAATCACAACTAACTTCAAGGCGGTCGTTGTTGATTCGAGTCGTCTCTTCCCATAATATTGTCAAGTGTTGGATCATGTGACCTATGAAACTTACTTATGTGAATACCGTGCACAAAAGATGTAATTTCAGGAAGCGTTGGTTTCAGGATGCACTGATAATATAGATTGGAGCTGTCTTGTACATAAGCACTGTTGGAAAGGAACTGAAGCCTGACGATTCTAAACAAAAATGATATGGATTGGCCTGTTTACATTGGGCAGAATGTAAAACATGGACTGCACTTTACGTGTTTGAGAAAAAACGCGGTCCAAAGTATAAGGTGGCTTCTGTCAATGTTTAGTTCGCCGTGATCATTCAAAACAAACTGTACCATTTTCCTACTGGGATATATCAGCCAAACGCCCAGGATTTTCTGCCCAGTGCCATAAACAGGTCGTAACGTATATAATACAAAGCAATAATCCGAGTGGTACGTTTTCACAAAAGGTTGTGTATTTAACTAGACAATAATGTGTTGTGGTTATCGTGGGTGCATTTACATTATGGAAGAACGCCGGTCGAGTAAATTTGCAGAAATAAAAGAGGATTACTTGGAAGGCGTTCAACCTGTCGCACCAAATTATATTAGATTCAACATCTTTTCATGTGATGGATTTAGATTACATCAAACTGCACAAATTCATTGATATTTAGTTGACTGTATGTTCACCCACTTAACAACCTGATGTATAAAATTAATTTGCCCAGATTTTTGTAGACGTCACCGACAACAGACTATATTGTGCGTTATGCAATTTAATAATAACAAATGTGGTTCTGTGTTGCTTGCAGCATTGACATCTGAAGAAGAATACAGAATATAGACAAGCATTTGATCATTAAAATCAAGCGACATCACTCATAAACGAGACACACTTACTATCTGACAACAAAAATATTGGTGGTCCAAATCTTTTGGTAGGCTAGATATGGAGGGATTCTGTTGAAGTTAAGGCTTACACTGAGATCAAATATTTTATAATAGTTGAATTTATTGGGACTAGTTACATACGCTTGAGGTTTGCGCAATGTAATCTTGGGTGCACATTTTTCGTTTGTGGCTCATGACCATAATCACTTAAAATATAAAAAATATTACAATCTAAGTTACCAAGAAAAAAACCATGGTTGTAAGCTGTCTTCCGGAGTGGTTTAATGTTCCGTGCTAAGATCCAGTGGCAGTTGGTACGAGAAGATTGAGTTAACTACAGTGCACTGAAAAAAAGCTTGTCACTTACGATATTCTCTTGCAGTGCTGTTAGAGTACTAAACGGAATTTGTGTTTTGACAGATGGATCCCTAACGAGAAATGTAATACCATCAGTAGTACCCACTCATAAAGGAGATCGCTAATGTCTGTTTGTGTTTTGTTGGTCTTTACTCTGATTATCGGGATATCTCCTGGTGGACAAATGTCACACATCAGAAGCTTGATCATACGTAAATATGACGAATCTCGGCTTGTTTATCGTCTAGAAAATATACTTTCCTCTTCAAGTGGACATTATGAACTCACCATATCATGCGGTAATAACGAGTGTTTGCCCCATGTGTTACGGTCAGAAAGAGTTGCGCACCTGTTATAAGTAGAAGCGGCAACAATCAACTTAAAGCCTTGAAGCATCCATAATAAGTAAACATCTGTGTGTGCAGTCACTCTGTATTTTGTAATTGTTAAGTGCACCAACGATATTTCCTTTAAATGCATAAACTCGGAACACTTATTTGGATCATTTAATGTATAGCTTTCGAAAATTTCGCTTATCGACAAGCAGAGACACTCAGGATTTACCCTTGAGCAGTTACCGTTCATTGGGATATACTGTTGCCGCATCACTTGAGAAACAAGTCACACAAAAAAGCGTTTTTCAATAAGCAAACCTCGAATATGAATGTGCCGTATAGACTTTAAATTCGTTCATACAAATCGACTTCCTGTATTTTTAAAGCCTTTTGACGTAACAGACAATTTTTTATGATTCTATTTGACAAAAGTTGACAGAAATGACGTAGTGCACCCCAGTTATTTGGAAAACAACATAAACCATCTTAGGCTTCTCGATTTATCAAATCAATGCATGGAGTACACCAACGGATTTAAGTAACTGGCAGTAACCCACATGGCATTGTTGCTGTCAACGGAAGGTGCCAAGAATATAGAGTTGATAAATGATAGCGTGTTTCAAAACAAATGTCAGTCATACGTGAACTGATCTAAAAACTTGCGACAAGCAAATTGAGATTGTTCATATTACTTCGTCTGTGGTGAATCACACTTGACGAAGAACATTATTTCAAACGGATGGGAGGAATAACCCGCAGCAGTCGTTCATTTTAATTGGGAGTACGGTTTGGTTCTCTAGTGTTGAAGTCATCAATCACCTAGAGATTCTGTGCTGGATTTGTGTCTTCTTTATTAGACATAGTTTATGCAGCAAAATAACACGTGACTCAACACTTCTTGGAAGGCTGAAAAATTGGAGTGCCGGCGTGAAGTAATGGAAGAATTAGCCTATGTTCACAGAAGAATATCGGAACACTTTCGTGTAACCCACAAACACTGTCTGTTGACCGCAAGCAACTGATAGTGCATTCATGCTTACAGTTTAGCGGCCCATAACTTTTGTAGTCTTTTGCACGCTAAATTCAAGATTGGGATGACAAGATGTAAGTCCGACAAGTATTGGCAACAGCAAATTTAAGCCGAGCATTTGTTTTTTGAAGCAGTAACAATACATACATCGGATCGGTTCACTATGGACGAGGTTCATTTTCGACAGAGGTGGACCCTTGAACTGCACGGTAGTAATAAGTCGGAACCAGTTTCGAGCGCAACATTTGATGTCACTAGCAGTTTACTGTTCGACGGACAGAAATTATTTCAAGTGAGGTTGCTTATTAACCTCATATTCAAACTAGTTCATTTGTCTGAGGTACTAACGGTGGATATGGTCGCAGCGTCGAAAAATTCTGCATTCACATAAATGAAATGTAATCGCAGAGCGCGTTAAGTAAACTACTCAAAGGAGACATTTTCGCTATTATTTTGTCAAAAAGGAAATTAATACAGAATTGTAATATTGAACCGGTTGATATGGATAGGGTAACCAGTTGATAATTCGAGAACGTGCCAGCATCCGGCTAAAAAACGGTTCAACTTTGCGTAGGAATTTAAGTAACACTGATGCGTTCTCCGATATTTTCTTAATGCGTCAGTATGAAATGAGCAAACGTCGGATTAACTAATTAATAATACATTTTAAGTGTTGAGAGGTTGACACAAAATAACGGCCATATTTTTTTGACGAATAATAGGGACATAGGTGGGAAAACTTTGTTGTTCGGAAACCACACGCAATGCGAACAACTCTGCGTTTTTTCCCTACGGTTGCGCATACAACAAGGTACTCAATCGCACCTTGAATTTTCCTAAAAATGAAGACAAATAACTCAAAGTTGTTTCTAGTCTGAATCTTTACACAGTTCAAAGCCAACGTTCTACTGCACGTTTATTTCAAAGGTCTGGATAAACCCATGTGTTCACAGACTTTTATGATTCGGCTTCGTATAAAATTAACTTCAAGATAATCCACTGTCCTCCGCTTAATGAGATATCTTTTGTTTGTTCGGTACGATGTGGTTGACTATGCTTAAGAATGCACACCCGATGACCGTCAACAGTCACGTATCCGGTTTTGTGTTACATACAGTTTTCATTGATGATCATAAACCATTCACAGCGTCACATCAAGATGAATCGTACAGTGTGTTGAAGCAGGTGTAGCTCCTACACTAGTGTTCTTGGTATCTAAACTAATCCACCAACTGTGACAATCATCGGAAGCGCGGCAAACGAAAGACAGAAGAGCAGTTTTCTTATCGATGAAGATTTCTGCAGAGCAGATGAATTGAAAACTTAGAAAACAGAAGTGCAGTGTTTATGCATTCTCTTATATGCTCCTATCACTAACTAAATTAATGTTCTTACTCTAGTGGAGACATTTCGTTTTAACATCCATTAAAAATAGATCGATAAGTGACAGTTTTTACCCAACAGTCATGCACGCTATAATTGTCCTGAAGGTATAAAATCGTTTTGTCTGACTAGTTCGGCAAAAATTTGCTGTAACGATTTGCGAATAATATGGCAATCAGTGAGTTTACGATGCATATCCCAAAAAAATTAAAAACGACGTGTAATGAAATATTAAAGGCTAAGCATCATGTCTTTCTAATCTATTGAATTGCGCGGATTTGAAACTTTGGAAAATGATCAAACATTTTAGCTGGGAATAATTTCAGCAAGCATCTTCTACACCAGCATAATTAGCAACGACAACAGTCACAAGTTTCGATTGCTAACGGGTATATCAATCACATAGCAGATGACCAAAGGAAGCGTCATTTTTACAGCGGAAATATTTCACAAATCTTCAGGTTTATATGTCAACTAGCTGAGTGGTTAGGGTTTGCGAGGAAGTTCAATCGTTTAACTATTGTTAGCCTTTCAGGGAGTAGAATTTCTAAGCTTTCACGAACCCTCACTAGATATGCAATTAAGATATGTGCTGATCAACCGACCAGTAGAAAAGGTAACGGGACAAAATACGACGATTAATTCCATCGTGCCTGCTAAACAAGAGGCATTCATTGCTTGCACAAACGCAGCCTTAAAATGTGAAAATATTCAACAATGAACTACCCGTAACCCATATTACTGAACAGCAAACAAGAGGTATCAACACTCATTTCTACACTGAGTCAAGTACAGGTCCAAGCAGAAATCAGATTGTGGTGCATTCAAGCGATTTTGCTCAAAATGTTTGACCAGTTAAAAAGGGTTGAGGTTCATAGCAGATGAAAGTCAGAACATTTGCAATTTGACCCGCCTACAACGTTTCTAAAAATAACAATGTGACAAACAACTGTCACCGATAATTCTTTCCCCAGTCAATACATGGGTTCAATCATGCGACTGTTAACGAATGGCATCAAGAGTTACTACTAGACTGCGCAGAATAACTGATTAGTCCACTACCGGCTGTTGACTGAGGATTAATTCACACTGTCAGCCTGAGTGACAACCTATCAGCCCACGATCAGTCAGTATTTGTGTATTCATTTTCATGTTGCTGTCGTACTGCAGAGTATGTTGGTCGCACGATTAGGCACTGGTCAAAAAGGATCAAAGAACATCATCCACCTCGGGTTGAAACCGGTGGCCGTAAATTAATTACCAGCTCAATTGTATGTCCATCTGACATCAATGATCGCATAGATGTTGACATAGCACTCTGGGTGACCTACAGAGTGGCCAAAGCTCAACTAAAACATTTTGTCAGCGCATTCTGGCGACCGCCGAATCGATTGCAACCAGATTACTCAACCCTGACATGTGCTCTTGAAAGAAGTTTGTTTAGTCCTTGCAACTTCCGTGGCCACAGATCCAACACACCCGGTCTAACCACACACAAACATTTGACCATGACCGTGCAATTTAACGCTCAGTCACCGTCCGGTCTGGGCCTAAACAATTATTCTGCGCAGTCCAGTAGTAGCCCTTAATGTCATTCGTGAACAGTCACTCTCTGTTTTTGCAGTTCGTCTTACAACGCCTTGATTAAACTCATGAACTTGTATTGACTTGGGGATTAATTACAGAAGACAACTGTATCTCACCTTTTCTTTCGATCTTATGGGATCTTTCCGACAATTTCCAAAAATCCTAGCAAAAATATAGTAGTTTTTGGCAAACAAAGCTTGCCATCTATAGAATGGCAACCTATAATAGATCTAACAGTTAAAAATACTTGATTGTTCGTAGAATACTAGCGCAAGCAAAAGTGAAAATATACCGTTTATTGAAAGCCCTCCAAAATCACGCCTACTGGGCAAACGTATTGGGAAACTAACAAAAAGAAAGTCGTTCGAAATAGGTTGTAATGATGTCGATTGTTAGTAACATTTTTACTTGAATATATTAAAGCTGTGCATCAGTTAATGGCAGTCATCATGTAACACATTACGGGACAATGCAAGATGTGACATGTGTTTAACTGACCAATGTTAGCTCCATTATCTAATTTGTGGAGTAGATATCTAAAAGCCCAGAAGCACCCGGTGTAGGCAGTGATGTTGTTTTAAAGCAAGAGACATATCAAACAGTTGCGTACCGTGATTTCTGAATAATGCAGAGCGAGGATATTCACAAACATAAAAGTAGGTATCAGAACTATTTGTGGATGTCAGAAGGTCACACGCTTACTTATTGGGAATTAGGTTAAAATTCGGCGCGGATCATCAAGATCTACATTATTTGAAAACAGAAATCAGAAGACGCAATCCTTGGGAGGAAATCTATCCCTGCTTTTTTATCGGCTGCAAACGTGCATTCTGTAATGTGCAAAAAACTGAGTGATTCATCTTTTCGTAACAAGAAACAGAACGAAGTGCCTGAATTTTATGATCAAAATCAATCAAAAGCAACTGAACGAACTTATGATATATCACATTCGAGCAAGTGACGAGCGGTTGGTGATGCAGGCAATCTGTCGTGGACCAATGTTTCCATTTGCCACCGAAAAAAACTCATTTTACTAGCGAATCAGAAACGTGTCCAGCCATTGGGATGGTTAAGTTACTTCCAGGTCTACCTGGACGGTAGGCATGGGAGCTGCAATCCGATTATTGGAAAACGTTGGCGTTATCAAGAATCTGTTTGATGTTTTCTGTGGGACGCAGTGATACTGATTTTTTTTACAGGGAGTCGGCGTAATACGTTTGTTTCTTTGTCACTTTTAAATTCCGGTATTTCTAATTGAAGGCCATGGACCTCTGCACAGATATTTCACAAGTACGGGCATTAGTTGTTTGAGTTTGTATTTAGTAATTGGAAATATTTTGCGATGACACTCGATAAAATCCAATGGCGCCATTTCTCGGTAAGTTGTTTTGGAAGTTCTAAATGTTCATGCAGAGCTTTCGGTGGGCAAACTCGCTTAACCCGGTAAAACAGTGTTTCAACGAGCACATACTTGTATGGCGTCGACCAGACATAAATGTATCTGTCAGTCCTTGTTAGTGTCTGGGACACAACGAATCTTATCAAACCATCCGGGAGACGCTCGAATAGTGCGCCAACTTACGCCAGTGCTTTGTTTTGTTTTATTGCACGGGTCAAGTTCGGATTTTTTGCAAATGCTGCAACGTTTCAGGGCTAGATAGATCTGGTCGCGCTGTAATAAAGTATTTCTTACGAAAATCAGTGAGGTGGGAAAAAATCATACAGTTTTGCTCTATACTATTCAAGAAAATTCGGCCGGAATCAGCTGCAGTAGCCAGCCAGTGGCAGTTCAGTATTTATTTTGTCTCACCTTCCGCAGCTGCAATGATACAGCATGTGGGTCTAATCTATAATTAAAAAATGTTTCATCACTCCGAAACAAGCGTACCGCAAGCAGATTTTTATTCACTATATTCGGTTTATTCAACTATTGATTTTCGCTTTTATGACGCACAAGTGTGTTGACAAGACCTAATAAAGAAGACCGGAAAAACTATGCTACCTTGAGTTCAGAATGACAAGATGGTGATAAGTAGTTACAAAAACAATAAGCACTATTCCACAACTAAGAGTAACTGGTAATGTCATGCTGTCAGAATCATCAGTTGGTCATTCCCCTGCCACTAGGAAACGCTCTATTAGACGATCGATGGCTCAGAAGATGTGCTGGTGATTGGAGATAAACTCGGAAATCAAGAGCATCATAAGAAGCTACCACTTACTATAACCAGCTCAAGATCTTTAGCATATTAGTCCGGGGGAGATTTGAATTTTTATACATACCCGACAACTTTACGAATTCCATAACTTCGTGTACTGTAAAAAACGCAGTGAAAGCCAACAGTGAAATGTGTGATCAAAATCGACTATTACATATAAAAAAATTAGTTCGAAGCAAACCAAAAAGTGGATTCACCCATATTTTCTTTCATCTGGGTTAATTTATTTTCCGGCGCGATTTCAACAGATGTTGTGGTGGTTCCTAAGACAGCGATCCACTTATCGCCTAATCGTTATACATGCAACTGAATTTAGACATAATTGAATTGAAGACCTGGCATCAGTTCCACTCTTTAATAAGACAATTCCTAACAAATGAGTCAAACGGATAGGGTACAATAGAAGAAAGTAAAATGGTATTAGGAATAAAGGAAGAGAGTTAATGCATAACATCACTCTGAATTGAGCTGGTTCAAAACCCGCATAAATGGATGGTTTCATCTAGAAACAAAGTTCACGAGAGAGACGATCGAAAGTGAGATATTGTGCAACCACAGCCAGATGGCTGATCATTTGTTTACCTAGTTCTATGCAAAAAGAAGCCATAAATTTAGACCATATTTTCCAGAAACCAGGTACTCTCTTGGTATTGTTTCAGTGATAATTGTATGAAGAAAAACCCAACTTCTATCTTGCGAAGTGATGTTCAGTCTTAAAAGCAGGTAAGAAAGTTGCGTGTGATTGATGGAAAAAAGGTTGAAGTTGGTTGTTCGAAGTGATTACTTGGTGTTACTATATTAATTAAGGTTCACGTGTGAGGTGCGGTCTTCTGATCACTAGACAACATGGAAGTCACCAGGCACAGAAAAGTACGCTTAAAAGATTGCGGTTATTCAACGGTCAACCGAACATGTGCAAAATCCCTCACAAGGTACCGTCATCTCCTCCACTGACGGAAGTTGGCAATGTAAATGCCATTGTGGACAATTCAACAAATGCCTTAAAGAAGATAACACGAGTGCAAGCTGCCAACAAAAGACTGCTTGTGAATTGTCTTGCAAAAATGTGCGGAGACCTGGAGAATTCGTAGGGATAAAGTATAAGAAAGTATACTCTCTTGACTCACTAATTATCTATTTAGGTTGCATATTGTTTTCTCAAACACCAGTTGACTTTTCAAGGCAGTTAGCAGTGACTTCACATCCAAGCTTCTTCGTCGTCATTATCAAATGATTTTCTCTATAGCCAGTACTGCTGTTCCGACAAGGTTAATGGCTTTTCTGAGGCTTACCTCGTATGAGACCACCGACGTAACTGTATCTACCCTTACTATTTGAAAGCAACCACATGGAAAGTGATGATAATTTCACACATTTTCGTAAAATAAATGTCGCGCTAGCTGAGTGCAGCGTTCTTAAAGTGTTTCTGCAACAAGCCAACAATCACGCTGACTGGAGTAGATCGCAGCCAGCAAACGGTCTGACGTCTGTTTTCTTCAACAAGAATGTAATATATTTCTGAAAAATCATCCAAAAATCGTTTTTGACGTGATCGGTTTTGTTTTCAAACAACTTAGCAAAATTTATGAGCATAAAGGGTCTCTTTGCCTTTAAGTTTACTTGCAAAATAGAATCGTGACACATCAAAATTCTAATTCCAGTGAGTGGGACTTACTTCATTTATTGAGTTGGTTTTTTAGTAGTTCGAATTTTATAATTGTGCTTCTCAGATGATGACTAGAATATCTACTGTTTTTGATATTAAGTTTACAATTTTCATTCACGCGCAAATAGAACTATATCGTGTGCATCAAAATTTTTCCTTCTTGATTAAGTAGACATAAGAAATTTCGTTCTCCAAGTTGCATGCTTCTTGTACTCAGTGAAAAAGTGAGCCGAAGAACACATTGTCTGAAATTTCTCAAGTGGAACATTTTGTTAATTCTAGATGAGCAGTGAGTTGAGGGAGGAATTTGCTGTGTAAAACAAGCAGAGGTAGTAGACCTTTTTCGGTTGCATAATTAACGAGCGCCACCACTTCATCGTTTGTTCACAAAACAAAATTTGTTCACATAGCCAAGTAATTCTTCCAGGTTGAATTTACAAACACAGGTTCTTCAAGAAATGCATCAAAATTTTGTCTATGCATCTAGTAGTTTTTGGTTAGTCAGCAATGTAGATTTGTAGATCACCCGAAATGCACGGCAGATTGCTAGAAAAAGCGCTCAGTGGCAAATAACACGGCAGAAGTTTCGTGAAGAAAAAAATATTTAAGCAGACTAACTTCCACGACTGTACTGGTACATGTGAAAACCTTGGTAAAAACGTGAAGCCATCGCGCTTTTTGTTCTTTGTGGTGACGTCCTTGAACCATATACCATAGGTAGCAGACAGACATTTTCAGTCCCCTCGTTACGTGTTTGGTCTTAGTTTTCTAGACGATACTTTCCAACCAACGTGAGATTTGAAGAAAAATATAACGAAGTTCACTAGGGTGGGTAACGCAGAGGTCAAAACCTTAAATACGAGCATTTCACCTCAGGTCAGTTGAGTTTATTTGCAATCTTACTTTGATGGAAATTCATTTGCGTGAACCAATGAAGTATGTCCGAATTTTCAAAGAAACGAGCACACATTTTGAACGTTTCTCCTGCAAACAGCATAGTGAGCTGACGTTGGTTAATCCACTGAGCGGGATACAAGTGTATGGTGGTACAAATTACGCCAGGTCGCACAGTCTGCGTTTGAGATCCTTGGTTTTATTGCCGATATTCTTTTTTTCACACTTTCCGAACATCTCGTACCGCATTCACCCTGGTTCCTTGGTTTGAGAAAAATAGAATCACATATTAGCTCGAATTCCATAAAAAATAATTAATTAACAGCGGTGTAACAAAAGATAGGTTTTAATTAACCCGATGGTCAGATGAAGTGTATGTGAAAGTGTGGAATTTTGAATCTATTGCTTAGTGTAAGCCACTTCGCAGAGCCCGACAAACTGGTATCTATGGCGACCTAGTGGTATAGAATGTAGTGTTTGACTGGTTTCACTCGTAATTCTAAACAACGTGATAACTGTCTACATTTACTTGAAAAAACTGCCAACAAATGCAACTTTCCAGCGTTCTTGTCGGTGTTTTTTTTGAACAAGTCTATTAATGTGACCGTCTGGTAATTGGCTTAGTTCAAATATAATGGGTTCTCCTGACTCGCATATATGTTGCAACCCATTTAAGATTGCTAATGTCAATAGAGATTAATGACCAGTTTATTCACCAGTATATCATTCGGAAATTCCCCGTTTTTTGAGGGATTTGGCTATTTGCCTTAGCTACGTCAACGCCTAAACTGGCAAAACGAATGCGCATCAACGATAGCGTCCGAGCGTCTACCCGTGGTCAGCAGTGACGTGAAGGATAATGGTGCCAGAGAGAGTGTGAACCAAAATACCAGTTTTTCCTGCGCGAGGTAACTCATAAAGGCAGGTCACGATATTCACCTGGTTTAGTCGTTCGGATTCCTGTTGTTTGATGGAACGTCTAAATTACCTAATTGCGTTGAATCAGCCTTGATTGCATATAGTGTACATGAATTATTGAACCAAGCATACTGTGTATTTTTACTAAGCTTTAAATTTGGAAACCAATAGCGAAGGTTGCAGCAGTTATTCTGTTGACATGTTTTGGTTAGTCACATTTCTGGCCAGAGATACTTCAGAGGATATTACCTTTAATCAGTATACGATCCTTGGATATTTATGAAGTGAATGGTTGTCTGTAGGTGGTAAAGAATTTCTCTAGCACACTGTACAATGTTCTGGAATCTAACATGAAAAGGTATTTAATTAAATATTTGTTACGTTTCGTCGAATGTTAATTGAAAGTTATAGCAACAAGTGCCTGTAGAAAAACAACCAGAAAGGCTACTATAAAATTCCAACTTTGGCGATATCAAATATAGGAGCCTAGGTAATAAGTTCAATATATGCGAACATCCTGCATAAAAAATCAAAGAGTAAAGTTTGCATTTTTTGTGAAGCAAACATCGCACATTTTACAGAAGTCAAAACGTCAAGGGTCAATGCAAAGTAAGTTTCAGGTCAGTCTGAATATTATTAAGGGTCGATGAGATATTCATGTCTATATATTCAAAAAATTGAAACGTATCTGAACGGCAAGCTATCTCTAATATATTGCAGAGATGTGCCAACTGTGTTTCAGTCCTCGAAAAGATCTAAAACTTGTGGCATACAATCCATAAGAGTAGACCTTGTGAATGAATACTACGTTCCTTCGAGGGTCTGTGAAATTCAACATTATGTATCGTTCATTTTGTCCTCTGTTGTGCAATTCAATAGATTGGTAATTTTATCCGTTGAAGGTTACCAACTGGAGACATGTGAACAACGAAGTAGCCCACAGAATGTATTTATCTAATTGATGGACAAGTTAAGTATAGCACAGGTGATGTGAAAACGGCAAACACTGTAAGATAATCAGTGGACATATTGTGCTGCGCGCTTTGAAGCAACTGACGTTTCAACTGGCTGTGAGCCAGGGCAAATAAAATGTAAACGTAAACCTCTCAAGAACAAAGACTTCAACGTAATCCGATCGGTTGACACTTGCCTTAGTCAACTAATGCACCTGAAAATTCAACTGTAAAACGTTTTGTTTGATGACATTCTCTTTACAGATACTAAAAGTCTCCATAAGCAGGTTCACTGACCATCCAGCCAGGCAAATAGTTCCAGTAGTTTCTGGTTCATTATTGTAAATTAATTATAGATATGATGTAGTTTACAACCTTGAAAAAAGTTCCTATCTTAAACCAAATTAAATCTGTTGTGTTTTCAAACAGCCCTCATTTCTTCACTGTTACAACCATATTACTGAAAGTTTTATTTGTATGCCATCGCACCGTCTTTCCTTAGAGCTTAATCTAGCCAGTGACCTAAGAAGTCTAACTTACCTAACCAGAACTAGAAGGTTCAATACGAATAGGTGGAACCCTGCAAGGAATTTCCAAAACTACAATCAACGGTTCCACATTTTCAGTAGACTGAGGAATAGCGATTTATAAACATGATACGACAAATAATTTTTGCCCGGTTTTTGCTTTGTTCCCTGCTGCTGAAGTCAAACTAACAACTAACCAGACAACAACCATGGTTCATAGTTCAGGTCTAATCACACTGCTGCGGAAAACATTTCATTCAAAACTGTCCAAAAATTTTCAAAGCTACCGATGGTCTTTCAGTTATTTTGTTTTACAAATAGTGGATAGAACGACTTGCCAACTTATCCTGTATTCACCTTGTAGTTGAAGGCAATGGCCACAAGAATAATTGTGAGGTAAGTTGCTTTATGTTATCCATGCAACGCAAAGCGCTTCATTAAGGATATTAGCACTTTGCTTCCAGAAGTACAACGTTGACGTGCAACAATTAATGATCGCGTTGCAACATTTCGTATAATGACATGCACGTGGCTTGTACACAAATCGTACCTAAGTCATCCGTTAATTCCAAAATTTAGAACAGTTCCTCAGATTACCCGATTGCAGCAGGTGCGCGTGAAGCTACGAATAACGGCCTGTGCAGTCTTATAACCAACACAATTTGTTAATGTCAGTTTTCATGCACGTTACGATTGGGGCGACAAAATGTGCCCCAGTTACTAACTAGGTGACGTGTTTCTTCCTATTGGATTTATCGTGAAAGCTACAATGGACTTAATCAGTTAGCCGGTTTTACCTTCTAAAATAACTCCTTCATTTTCATAGACGGTTGTCTTTATGTTAATCTGATGAGGTCACTCTCGACAAGGTTCTAACAATAACAACCGAATACCAGAGAACAAAGTTTAGTCTAGTGTCACATTCAAACCTTGAAATTATGGCATTGCTGTTGCGCATCAGAGTGCCTCAGTGTGCCCATAGCTTACCACACAATATAACTGGAGCCAACAGCTGTAAATTCATACGGAGAACCTAGACTAAGATTTGGGGTGAACGAACGCCGTGTAGTACATGTCAAACTGTGGTTAATCTTGCTCAGTTATTGTGGGCAAACGTTTATATGAGAAAATGTCTGCAAGTATTTTCAAAGAATCCAATAAAACACTGGAAACCTCACTCGAACTCTTCAAATGGTACACTACGTGGTTGTGAGCAAGCCAAACAAATTTCAGAGTCCTATGCTAGTAATCCTTGCATAGTCTACTCTAAATTAATTTCAGGTTACTTAACTTACTTACTTACTTACTTACTTATGACCAGACAGATCGGTTTTTGTACGCAGTTGAGGAAATCATTATAAACTGCGTGCATTCTGGAAATGCGTATTGGCGAATGCGTTCTTTTGGTAAGCACATGTTAGACGATCAACGAAATGGAGGCAAATTGGCGACTGCCAAATTCTAATGATCATTTTCTCTGCATATGAATGAGATAAGGTCAAAAGACACCTGTAACATATGGTGGTGTATTTATTGCCTGAGGCCCTCTCAGTGTCAGACAAGCTAGCAAAATCCGAATAATTTCATCAGCGCCTCTCAGCGGATGAATTCATTCACAAATGTTGTTCACCCCTGACTCTTCTAAATATCTTTCTTGTTGGCTTGCGTATTAGGTCTTGGTAATTTTTGCGAGTCCGATATATTCCTTTTTAGCTGAAAAGATGTAGGAGTGATCGACCAGTAAATTTTTGATAGCGCTTCCTCTGTATATTTTTCGGTATGTAGATTCATATTTAGAGCATCTGGAATAAATGTATCTTATTCTGGTTTACATTATTTGGGGTAGGTTGTTAGATTTAGAGAGATTTTGTTTAGGCTGAAATGTAGAACTGCAACTCTATCTTTTAGAACGTGTTATGCATGTTTCTTCATCGAGGTACATAGTCTACGTGCTACCTTTCTAATGGTACTCTTCTAATTTCTTGAAAAACCACTTAACCAAAAACCCACCTTAAACTGATGGACTACAGAAAATTATCCTCATGTGCCTCAATTTGATTTGAAGTCCGCAATGTTTAAAAATTTCGCGGCATTCATCGGGTTGAAATTAAGAACAAAAGAGGACTGAATGTTAAAATATGACATCATAGTACCGGAGGCAGTATATTTCCGTAAGCGTGTTTTAAGCAGGGTGACTTCGTGAATCAAACTCCCATCTCATTTTACAAAACAGATAAAGCTGTTTATTTTTGTTGTTGTGGATTTCATTTCCTTGAGTTCAAACAAACTGTCATAAAAAATGATTGCGGCTTGAACTGAAAAACAAGAAGGCAATGAATTGATTGACTTTTGTTTAAAATTCTGAAACTCATGATTTGTTGTTTAAACATCTATATCTCCGCAGCTAAATGTCCAGGAAATACATTGTGAAATTCTGCAGTACATGGGATTGTGCTGATTTAAAATGCACTGAGCATCTGCATTCAAATTGTTCGTGTTCAAAGTTGGCTTCATGTAAATGGACCCTAACCGATTTTCTCGTATCCACGACAGTTTAGTGAAACCGCTTGCGCAAACATCATATTGGTCGTACATAATGTCACGGGCAATGATTCACGGTTGAACAGAGTTCACAACTAGTGTGATATGAACGAATGTTTTAAAAACTTTAAGTTATGGCTAAGATTCAGTCTTTTGATGTGTCAACTAGCGAAGTCAGATGAGAAAGGCATTATATTACGATTAATGTCAGCAAGTATCTCAAGAACGCCACTACGACAATCGTTTTAACTAGTCGGCATAATACCGAATGCATTATTACGTTAACAAATTGTAATCATTTGCAGCAGTAGTCTAACACCGTTCTGTAGGACTGTATAAAAAGTTTGTGAGGACTATCAAAACCAGTGTAAGAGCAACCTAGCCATCAAGAAAAATTACACTAAGAAGAAATTAGGGTGCAGTTACAGAGACCAAAACAGAGAATATCTTTCTTGATGAGCCTGTTGAAAAAAATAATGTGACTAGTAAAGCTCCGGCAAATAAGAGCTCAAAAATTGACGGAATGCGACCAGAATATCATGTCAACGTCGACGAAATGTTGGGTTTCGAATAATTACTGAAACCGTGTTACCAAGTGCAGTGTTAAGAAGAAGACTCAATATAATGAAAGATGCCGAGGATGACTGGAAAGTAACCCAGTGCACTGAATTTAGGAGAACTTCCGATACACTTTTGAAAAAGCGGTTACGTGAGATATGGAATTTAAACTGGTATATTTTATGTGGAACAATAAACTAAATAAAAACAGACAAGAAATAACCGCAACATTCTAGGGTGTCTGGTTTAAGTTGCCTAATTGCAAATGATCAAACAATCAGACAAATACAGGTTTATTCAGTGTGAAACAGTGGGAAAACAAAACTAAACACTAGTATTCAACGATGGGAAATTTTTTGTTGAGGTATATATGAAGAAACGGGTAGGCTCATCGATCTCTCAGATGTTTGGTATTTCTCTGAAAAAGCAAACATTCTATGAACTGCATAAACGGAGTCTCCCCAAATGGAACGTGTCAAGTTGTGTGTAAATTACTATTTATCGTCAGCCTCAACCATTAAAGGCATGTAACCTAAAGTGTTCTTTTTTAGTAAGGTCCGATAAAGAAATGTATACCTGGCCGACCAAACTTTTATTTGGTATCCTCTGACGACTCAACAAGACGTACGCCTGTAACAATCAGAAGATTTGCCGCCGAAAAAGACATGGCCAAACACAGCAGTTAAATAGTCTGGGAAATACTTGTTTAGTCATCCGGAAATAAATAACATGTGGTTGGTTTGGTTCTGCTTAACAGGCTGTACTCTGCTCTAGGCTTAAACAAGGGCAAAGTAGCATTGTTGATGCACCAAAAACAAAAAATGTGAGCGTGAACAGATGGATCTGCGTCCTAGATTTTTGTCAGTAACCAAGTTTTTTCGTGTGAGTTAACAACTATTCGGTACAAACTCTCCACCTCAAACGACGGTCTCCGGTATTCAACAGAAGAATCGTGAAGGTTTTGCATTCGGAGCTATATCGGCCGATATAGTAATACTACCATTTTGGAAGATCTCGAGTTTTAAATTACTTTCTCTATGTCACGAAATTATTACTGATATAACTGCAAACAGTAAACAATTGCGCACCTAGTGTCACATCCATGTATCTACCGTGAAAAGAAGAATACAGTAACACATCACAATTTCTTTGTAATTAATTAAAACGAGGTGGACATCCTGAAATTTCGACACATTCCTCATCAGTTCAAAATATTTTCATCAGTCGCGTTTCAGCTCGAAGAAGGTCAGATGGAGTTAATTACAAATGACTCCGCATGTTTTGACAGCTGAAAAGAGGTTGACAGCTAGTGTTCCCAATAACGTTATCTACACAATATCTGGGCTCTCCACACCGTACAGTAAAGCATCTATTTTTCGAGTGCGCCCCTGTTGTCCGCACAAAGCCATTTACATTTTTTTGTCGTGTCGCCGCGTGATGATTTGTATTGACAGTGCGGAAAAACAAAGTATCGTGCAGTTAGCAGATCAACATTCGCTATAACTTGCAATTATAATCAGTTAGCCAGTGGCTTCAGCGTGTACCGAACAATTTTGGTTGACAGACTCCATCATGAACACTGACTGGTCATACAAAACTATAATTAGATTACGTCGGTGTCCATCAATCTCAGTAAAAACCATGAAATCGCAATAGTCAAAGCATAAGCGATTCGAACACGCTTTTCTCTGCCTTTCACTGGGGTATGTTGTCACGTTCTTCAACTCAATCGATTTCGAGACCTCATATCAAACAACTCACAGTTTATTGTCAGGTATTTTAAACCATCATATGAATTGCTGAATTCAAGCCTACTGTTGCAGCTTTGTTCGCTTATCTTTTTGCTTCCGTTGATGCAAAATTCCTAGGCAATAATCCTCTGAGAAAGTAAACAAATATAGCTGTCAGAATCGCTGTTCGCTGATTTAGATCTGGCTGAATTATGTGCTTTCCCAAATTTAATAAATTATGCATAATCCGAAATGACAATAGTTTTCATTTCTTCCTACACAGCAAGAACATGTTCGTCAGTTAAACAGGTTTCGATGCTGGAATTGTGACTGCAATAAAAAGGCACAATGAAGTAAAACTGTTTCAACAACCATGCAAGACATTCATGCAAAACATTGCACAACCTTTGGTTTAGTGACAGATTTACGCAAAATGTATTTAGTTCATAATTCGTTTAACTTCATCTCGCGGGTCTATAAATGAGCTATCTTATTTCAAGGAAGCATATCCGTCTGCTCACGTTAGTGTTGAGAACAATTATTGGACACGATTAATTGTAAAGGAGTCATATCTAAATTGCTGTTAAGATGGACCCATCCGATGACCGTCGTACGTTACAGAATTTGACGTAAACTAATCAGACTGTAGATTGCATAAGTACGCAATATTAAAACAGTAATAAATAACACAAAAAATTCCCATGTTTCAAGGCATTCATCGTTACAATATAGGTTTCATTTGCGCTAGTGATTTCCTAGACGGAAGGAACAGTGTACCCCGAAGTACGGCTGAATAGTTGCTAAAAACGTTGCTCCCGTGACTGCTACAATCGATGTAACCTACCTAGCATCGGCCATAAGGAAACAAAAAGATCAAGTCAGCAGACCCTGTCACATGTCTCTCAAATTTATAATACGGCTCATTCTCTCGAACTAATTCTCACTATGAAAATGCAAGTGCACATCTGTTAGTGAGGGAGACCGGCGAATCGAGATGCAGATGTTTGTCGAGAACATTGGACTACTTTGCGCACGACAAAAGCCCCACCAATTAGGTCATGGACTACGCAAACGACCAATAGAGTTACTACGACTTTCAAATTGATCGGCAAATGGGACTACGACAAAACATATAAACGCGCGTGTGCGCATTGCTGCTGACGAAAATAAATGGAATGTAATTTTAGCTACATTTATAAGATGCACTCTGGAATCTGTTAAATGATACTGTTTCTCATTTTGTATGGGATACTCTGGAATTGTTCACTGCCCGTAATTTTCAGCAAGCATTCCGGCCCAATGTTTCAAGACCACGTAGTCCAATGGAATCCAAAGAACCGCCTGTGAGTAACACGCTGTTCAAATAAAACATAATATGAAGCTAAAATTTAGCAGTGTCGCAATAGAACATAGAACAAGAAAATTTTTAACAGTGAATAGAAATTTTTCTGCTTCTCACAGAATTAAAAGTAAAATCGATAATGGTTCATTGCAAACAAATTGAGCACTTATTCAAGTCATTAGATTTTTTCTAATAAACTTATATTCAACGGTATTCTTAGCTGCTCTAGAAACTGCCGAGGGTTTTTTTGGTGACGCCAATCTGTATCTTCGAAATGACGGGCGAAAAGTTGTCTGTGTGAACATTGATCTACCTCGCAATTACACCAGTTGGCAACTACTTAGCCTTTGAGAAAATTTACCATCGCGCCTGCGATACCAGTGAGTATCAGCTGAGTGTTCTGCCAAATACGAGCAACCAACGAAATTTACCACACAGTATTAGGACCCAACGACTGAGATAGACAAGTCTTATTTTTCCACAGCTAAAATAATTGCAACCCCATTGTTTATCGGTTGACCTTTTGGAGTAACATGATGCCACTTGTTTAATTGTCGTAGGTTCGATCCTGCGGCACCCATTGAAGTAGATACTTAGATCCATCTGAGTGACTACACCATTTTACCATCAACAAACAAACCTCACTGATTTTAATCATTTTATTCAAATGCATCAAATTTGAACTGTACAAATTTCGGGCGGTATTATGGCAAATTCAAATCCCGTTTTATGGATTCCGATAGTTAATTAATTATCCGATGGAAAGGCTTAACAATGACTGTAAAGCAGCTAATCATAACTAACTAAATATGTTCAGCAATAGGTGGGTTTGTATAGAATAGTTAAATACACTGTAGTTGAAAAAATGTGAAGTTGTGATCTACTACTTGCCAATACTGACTATTTCACTCAGACGGCTATCGACTTCTGTTACGTAAATTTCGGAAAATGCCTCAATTGTGATTTCATACTTTTGAGATGGCATGTAGAAAACTGTCTGCAAACAAGACGGCCTTTCAAAGACGGCATTAATCACGCGCAGGGAGGTTACGCATGATGGAATGATCTAGCTCTATGTGAGATTGCAGACCTTTTTAAAATCCCTGATACACTGATCCTGATAGAATCGCATGGAACTGATTTATGCGAACAAACATGTAACACGAGTGAAAATATCTTCTTGGAAAAGGCTGGCTGTAGAGTGTATACAAAACAGCGGCTACGGTCAGTTAAATTGTAATCAATTCACAGTAATCGTACTTCTCTCGAACTCCTCAGAATTTGAGCGGAAACCATAAAATCTGTTTAACCTCAGAGAAACATCCTTTTCGCGTTGAAATCTTGCCGGCTCAAGGTATTCTTTGAAATTTCACTATCACACAGGAGGTATGTTTGTATTTGACCCGTATTCATGTCCACCTTCAAAAACTTCCGACTTGAAGCGCTGAATTCAATTGAATTATTCTATTGTGGGCCTTATTCTTAGCTGGTAATTTCAGTAATAATGTTATATGGTTAACCTACCCTTATGTTCGCGACATCCTCGTCATTGAATCTTTGAAAATCGGTAGCAATCTGACACTTTTGCTGAGCGTTAACCATTTTTACCATTGACTTCAGAAAATAAGTGACCCGCAGAAAGCCTGAAAACGGTGCTGTGCAAAATTTTGTCCACCAGGAGTCAACAATATTTCTGTGATTCGCAATCCTTTTGCCTATCATGAGATTACGTTGCGCCTGGAGATTGGTATCGTGTAAATAACAATCTGATTAATGAATTATAGTAGTCACATCCTAAATGATTGCCTCTTCATTATCCGACCCCGTTAGGTGGTGTAAAGGAAATTTGCTCAGAATCAGAGCTTGTGTGACCATACACAATTTACGATTATCATCTATGTTTATACCAACGGTAAGGCTTGGTGACATGATGCATGTCTCATGCTCACAACAGTCCGCATCAATTCAGTTTGTGTAAATTTCATACAACCTTCAAAATTGGTATATATATTTGAGGTGCTCGAAACGTCTTACTTCCGCGCATGTATCCACCGCGATTGTCGTGATATCTGCTATCTTCCGTGACTACATACTTACTGATCACTGATGGTGTGTTGTAATGGCTAACAACGGAAAACAATCGACTGCCACATTTCGACCTTTGTATTCTGAAGGTATCATTCAGTAACAAAATAATAAGGATGTCTTGATAATTAAACACCTCGTTTATACCCTTCGTTAACGTATGTTAATATTTGACAATGTACATATTCTATGTGGAAACAATGAACAGCTACAATGTGGCAAATAACGATAGAGGGGAAAGTGTTGCTGTTTCTTAGGCTTTCATGTACGCTAAACAAAACTTCTGTGTATATAGGGAATGATAGCAAATACTGACTTGTGTTACCTCTGAAAACACGGAAGAAGTGGGTCAGTACATGCACAGCATTTTACCTACAAAACGTTTTTAATTTAGATTTTGTAATATACCTTACTCATCAGGAGGCATATGTGCAGCATTTATGTCTGTTCCTGTCACCACGTTATACTGATTCAAGATTTTTGTTCTTGTGCACAAATTGAGTAAGAGATATGCCTTAGTATATATTCACTCCCTTTCACTGTAGGCATTAGTTCACATTTCAAAGAAGTAGGGTTATAGCTTCAAAACACTTTGACATGACAATCGTGTGATCAGTATAGGATTCTACAGTATTTAATCGGTGAGGCAAAGAAGCAGGATTATTCTGATTGTTAAATACCGATGACGGCATCAACTGCAAGATACAGCTGAAACGGCCTATTGTGGACAAAGAGTGAGCTCAAGTAATTCGAGGAAAACAGGCTCAATTAGATTCATTCAATTGCTTATTTATCAAGCATTTACAAAACGTGTGTTAGTTGATGGTTGGATTTTGGTTTAAATGGAATCAGCGCGCACATCCTGGCACAGGACTTGTCTATTAAAATCCTGCAGGTACGTTTTAATGAAATTGAAAATACATCCAAATCGCTAATAACGTTGTCTGCCCAGTAGGTTTCTTTATCGGATTTCAAAGTAGTTCTTTTAGATTGCTCTTAATCCGCAGGATGTCAATTAGGACGGCTTGTCGGTACACGAAAACATATACAGCTCAACGCAAAAACGCACCGTGAGGTAGGCACGATGGCATTTGGACATCAGTCTGATAATTAACAAGGCCGCTAACAAGCTGTCTGTGAAAACACTTAACTGGGTGTAATTAGGATTTTTTCCAACACCAGGTAGTTAAACGAAATCCCGAAACGACGAATGTTCTATTTCCATTTTTTTTCCTGTGGATTTTTCAGAGCATATTGCGGTTTATATCATGTGTGCCAGAACATGAAACAAAATGTTTCAGGTACAATGCTTGCTCTGTTCCCAGAAGGAAGCTACAAAGAAAGTTCGGTTGTATTCTGAGCGATTAAAGTTAAAATCATTTTTGACAGTGTTTTTGTTAACTTATGCGGCTGACTGTTTGTTAATTGCAACTAACCTGCATTTCACTTCCAATGTAGCTACTTCAGTACATGGTAACACTATTTATCTGTTGACCACAGTATCTCGTGTGGGGTTACCATCAGTTCAGTATGAACACGTTTAAGTCATTTAACCAAAAAATCCATTATTTAGGCTAGAGAAACAACAGTTTTTTAACAACACACGTTAACTTGTGCTCAGTTAACTAAATTCAGAATCCATTTTTACGCTCAAACGACATAAAATGTGGGATGTGTATGATTACCAATCAAACCAGTGCCTTCTGTGAAATGGTTTACAATTTTCATTCATCAAGTTGCCTATGCTTTGAAAACAGTTTTGGATAGGAAGTCACGATATAAGACGAAAAATGTTTTGAAGCAAAAATTGAGACCTAAGGTGCTGTTTCAGACTTTTGATAACTGACCTCGAAATTGAAAATGTGATCTACTTTGTCAATTTGGTTGTTTTATTTCGTCATTCACGTAGCATGGTCAAGACGTTGTCATCAGGTTATATTACAATTGCAAATCGAGTACGACAATGTGCAAACAATATACGTTGAATTTCACCAGAGTTTAAAAAGATGCCTAGGCAGGCATGAATCCCGTAAGCCTGTGTTCCGTGCCAAATAATACTGAGATACAAAGTTTTGTTGAAGTCAGAGGAAGAATCGAAATATTCCCTCATATCAAGCTTTAAGAAAGAGTGGCGTTCGGTTTTTACCATTTGCTCAAGCGCCCCTAAATTCACTTAAAGTGTTTAAGGCGCAGTAAGAAGTTACTGCACGATAGGTGCAGCTCAAGTTAACCCGCATTTCGATTACGTAATTAAATCACCTTCAACCCACCTAAAACCATAGAATTACTCTGAAGGTGGACATCTTAAGCAAGTCATGGATTCAACTTACAGACATGAGCTTGAAGACTGACGAAGTCTGCTGGGTATTAGTCCTCCTGTGAAAATTCACGCTGGATATTCAGCCCATTTTCTGGATGGCTGCTTCCCGATTTTAATGGGACTTGAAGTTCAAACGCTTGATTCCCGTCCACTCTTGCCTGCTGACCAGGTGGGTCTGTTCTAAGACTTCGTAACATGAATGCGATTGACCAACCACTGCAAAAAATAACCTTCGATCCAATAGACTGTTCGTCACACAGGACTGATTTTAGCTTCCCCTTTCCCACAAGCACTTCAGTCGTGAGTTCATCGCGAAGACGCATGAATGCAACACACATAGAGCCTTGTAAGCTCACAAACACTCCGTTGTTTACAGTAAACTGGTTAATGCCCATAACTGTGTGGGGGTAAGTTAACATCCATTCAGTGCCTGATAAATATTGCTAGACAGAGTGAAACACAATCAGTATGGTTTTGTTATTTAAAGGGTTACCGACTGTGGAGGCTAAAGCTACCCAACGGGATGAACAAACACCTAGTTACTAGTAAGTCACAACACACTACATACCATTCAGTCATTGCCACCAGTTATGTGTTAAAGTTCGAGAACTACGCTCAGGTTGAAGAAACCACCACCTATCAAGAAAGTTAACTGCCATATTGTAGTATCTGCATTTTTATGCTTGTTTTTCAATTGGCTGAGCTCAGGATGTTCGTACTGAGATTAAGAGAGGCAGGTTTAAGAGCGAATATAATGTTATTGTTTGTTTACTTAACAATTGCGTTTATTTTTCGCGGTAACTGTACGCACCGGTAAGTGCCAATTATAAGAGGAAAATCGTTTTATAACTCACCTCCGGTAATTGAAGGTGACATATTTCTTTCTGTGTTAATTAACTCGTTTCCGTTCAATGTATTGAACTCATTGCAATGCAAAAAAGCACCATACAAAGATATCTCTACGGCTTCTTCAAGGTTCTAGATATGAGCAGAGTAAAGCAAAATATCTTTTCAGTTGTGGTTGTATAGTGAACACGCTTCATCGAACACAAAAGCCACAGGTAACATCCGGTCTCCAGTTGTCCGCCTAAACCTCTGTTTAGATTTTGAACGTTTTAACATCAAACAAGGTGAAACAATCAGTGTGTATAATTTCTGAAGTACTGGATTACGCGGTGTGGTGAGTGCGTGCCCATGAATTGCAGTCACTATATATGGCGTAAGAATAACCTCTCACCTAAAATGTGAATGGCCGTTTCTGGTTGTTAACCTATATTGACAGGGCCATTCAGTGACAATCATCCTTCAAAACGACTGTCCTTATACGCCTAGAATCTTACCCACTGACTACATCGCCTCGCTTGGTGACAAACCGTTTGCAATCCAGAATCCTAGCTCGACGAAAAACCGAAGACGTTAAATATCAACTCGAGCTGCTAACCCCATCCCTTTTCTAAATAATCGATGGGTAGCATATATGCAAAAATGGTGCGCAGCGACATTTAAAGATGCAGGATCGTGTAAGTCAAACCTCCGTAAAAATGACTGCAGCTTTATCATCATCATAAACCTTTCGACGAGCGTCTACTGAAAAGGTATATGGATGCTGTTAGAAGAATATATTCCTGCCATTGCAGCGATTTGAACTCGGTTCAACTTTTCACGAAGCAGCAGTTTCGACCGTTGACCTTATACTGACTTCCTAGTAACCACGAGTTAGATGTCACATAATAGCCTTCAACCAGACTGGCATAAGAATAACAAACGGGTTGGTTGACCATCACTCGAGAAGTCGTGGCGACTGATGGCAGGCTCAAGTCAAAAGACGAAGATTAGGGTTTGGTTTAGAGCTAAAACCACGAAAACAACCGGAATTCCACAACGAAGTATTCCGAGGTGTGTTCGGCTGGGGAAGGTGACAAAGGCCTTGTGTTCAGTGTCCGATCAGAAATGATTATGATTGTTGGATATTCCGGCCAAATGTACCACCTGTGTGAAGATTTGTAAGCTTGCCAACAGTAGAATGATATGAGAAGGACAGGCCAATTTGTATATGAAAAAAGCATCAAACTAATAATCTCACAAAGATTATCATGTAGACCCAGTGGTAAGTATCCAGTGTTTTGATGACTGGTCCACAGAGGAAATGATCATGAACTCTAATTCCCTGAATATCCCAGATATTCCGGGTTTTCGGAGCTTGTCGTGTGTTCGAGGTAGTCTGGAATACACACTCCCTACTAAATTTTTCAAGGTCACCAGGACTAGCCGTAAGACCTTCAACACGAGCGGTTCGAAGGAATATGCTCGACTCTATCTCCTAACATTATTTGAATGAAAACAATAGAAAGACATGACAAAATTTAACAATCAGAAAAATCGTATTAAATTTACTTCAAGTAATTGGAGATTTGAAGATAACGGAAATAGCTTCGTCCTGCTTATATCCTACTTTACAGTAACACTGTTAGGTGAATGCAAATGCTGTGCACGTTTGCGTCCCGGATGCACTTTCTGTTGATAAAACACCAACCGTGAAAATACAACTCACTTTGCATGTTTGCTCACTTTTCAATGGTCTGAACGATGAACGAATGGTCCGCAGTAAACCCATGACACTCACTGAAATCACCAAACACCCCACAATTCTGACTGTAGAGTAAACTAACGTTTTCGTTAGAATATCTTAAGTTTGATACCAGACGACAGATTTTTGTGGTTAAAAATACCTTTCTGCATTCAATGTATTGCATAGGTAATGAGGTATACTCAGTTGTGACATTATCTAAGAGTTGACGATTAATATTTTAGATTACCTCCAAAATGGAACAAAAACATTCAATACTACCAATAATGACCATAACTGTACGATAGGCTTAATATGATCAATACTTACAACCGCGGATGTTTGAGTAAAGACATTCTGCGCTAAGCATAAAGGCTTTGTGTTCTGACCAAATAAATCACACCTAGTTTATTTAAGATAAGGAAAAAGTACTTTGAGGGGCTTTAATACACTGCATTGGTATCTTGTCCCAGCAGACCGTCTGAACTGTCGGGTATTACCAAGGTATCGAAATAAGCTTACTTCGCCTTGTACATTGTTGCCTACAAACATCACCAACCCATGAGAGAGAAATTAGTGGGTAACACAGATTAAGCTGGCAAAAACAGCTCGGCCTACACGGATGCATCTAACTGACCGATCGAATCGAAGGGAGCGTACCAGGTGACTTTTGGTTATGTTCAACATGTGACGAGTGACCTGAGCTTATTAGTGCGCCTCATTAGCTACCGAAGCTGATGGCAAACTTGTGGAACATGTTCAAGGCAACCTGGAAATTCTGCCGTGCAGTTGAGTGGTTTTCAAGATATCACTGTCGTAACTAGTCAGAACTTCAACTGTTGAATTTCTACAAGTGTTTTTCGCATAATTGACAGAAAGTGGGCGGATTTACGTTCCTGATCAAACTTATTTTCAACTTTGATTATCTTCCATATATTCTTACCACAAATGTTTTTCACTGATCTCGACCTCAACACGGAATCATTGAAACTAATTTAATATTTCCCTTTTAGGCTTCTATAATAATAAATATCGTGATTACAGAATTGCTTTCCATTAAATCTATAAAAGTTAATTGCTCAGTTAACCAAATCAAATATAAAATATGGTGTGACATATGTGAAATCAAATTGTGGCAGAAAAGGCATGCAAATATTGGCCATAAAACCACACGGAAATCAACAACGTTCTAATGTAAATTGGATTCGGCACAGAACTAAGCAGTAACCTAATTTTTTTGAATAACGAAGTTTTTGATCGCTTATTGTGCAAGATAACGCAACTAGAATAACACTGTTTCACGTCAAACCCAGAAATGCTCGAAACCCATTAAACATTTTTTAGAACGAACTATGTGAAATGATCTGATTTAATAAAAGATTATTATCGAACGGTTACCGCCTTGATTTCGGATAGGCGAAAGTTACTTCTGCTCAATCACTGTAAGTCAACTATTTCTGGTTAACCCTAAAATGTTCAGCAAACCGCTTTACGTCCTCAACGTGTCAGTAGTCAATTGATAACGAACAGCCCACTGAAATGTGGTTCCTGCAGTTTATATTCATTTCATGTTTTCAAGGCCGTACCCTTTGAAAGTGCGAATATTGCATAGTCAGAACTTACGGACCGTATTTTAATGAGACATGCTCGATATGTTAGGTTATGTGTGAAACATTGATCTGAGCGGATCAGAGAATTCTTTTCTGAAAGAAAAATTGCAATCATCACGTATTTGTAAAACACTGTGCACTGTAGCATTGATGTTATTTGTAATAAAAAATAAGGCATCCCGTTCTTGAAAAATTCTGAATGCAAACTCCTATGAATGCTCCACGTATTTGAGAGAATTTCCACCAGTTCAAACCGACTGCTTTTACCATCTTTTAATTTCGCCAAACAGCATTTACAACCTGCCAATGAATCAAGTATCATCAGATTACACGATTCACCTCTCCATCTTAGAATTGTTTCGCAAAATATCGCAGTTGTTTTCTGAAAGATTAGATCAATAACCTTTACGAACAGCTGAATATCACTTCCTAATTTGGTAATTTAACTTTGTACGGACCCGTGAATCATTATTACCCAACAGTGATGACGATAGTTGTATTTTCTTAGCCGTTTCTCATAATCGTCCACCAACTGGTGCGGGTCATCAGTTTATTGGTTTAGTTTTTGTTCTCCCGACTATTTTTTCGATCGCATCAGACGCATAGGCTTAGTTGTGGTACGCCGATAAAGAATAATCCAGCACAGTTGATTGTCATTCGCGCCTTTGGATATCAACCTCGTGAAAATAAACGGTCTAAGTGAGCTAACTCATGGGAAGGTAGTAGGTGTCTAGCTACCGCAAACTCCCCCCACTAAGCCTTACCATGACATTCTCAAAGCGCGCTGCAAGTGCTCAAGCCAAAACGGTAAAAGTTCATATCACAACCCTCTTTTCAGCCTCATACGCCTAACTATAATACAGGCGGATCTGAAAATCCTGATTGGCTTGTACTGAGAAACTGTATTCTCTGATAACCGTGATTTGTTTCTAAGAGGAGCTTAGTCATTTTCCACCGATGATTGTTATGATTTGAAGTATTAAAACGTCCAAATTTATTACCCCAAATAATACCCGGTGAAAACTGCACCGAACGTTTGTTGAAAAACATTGATGTCCAATAGCACGCTGAGTTCAAGCTGTTCTCGAACGTTTTTGGGACATTCTGTTCAATCCTTTACCGTTTGTATCCACGTATATTTTTGTTGGTTATTCTGCAAGAACCACCAATGTGTACCCGTATACATTCTGTTTGCAATAAATTCTTCCAAGTCTCAGTGAAATGCTGCTCAATTGAAAATTTGAATGAATTAACATCAAGAGTTATTTCTTGGGTGATGAAGAAAGGACACAGTGCATTACTTCAGTGTACGATGTGAAAGTGTTCCCTGAATTCTTCATCCGGAAACTGTGCCATAGATCAATCATTGGTATTTCCGTGAAATAAAGTTGATGTATTTAATATTGAATTTTTACATGCATACTGTTCACTGCCAATATAAATGAGTTTTTATTCTTCATGTTGTTCCGAATACAATTTAGAGTTTGTAAGCTAAGCCCTACAATGAAATTCTATAAATCTTTAATGATACCATGTTTTCGTTGATCTATAGATTACTGTCATTAAGTGTGCAACGATTGAATCTATTTTAAAAAGATTTAATTCCTCGGTTAGTATTCTGATAAGCGTTTCTAGTTGCAGAAGACTTTGCTTATGAAATACGTCAAGCGTTCTAATATAAAACAAAAAAACATAAAGATAATCGGCAATTAGACATTGAGGTGGTGTTAGACAATTTAAATGACTGCGTGAGATCCAGTCAGCTGTAGGTCAGTAATACACGATCACCGTCATTTTTTAGATTCGGACGTGCTGATAACGCACTTCTCGTGAGTGATGGGGACAATTTGGTACTGTCGTGCCCGAGAGACTCCACTCAAGACGTGACCATATACTGGGTAAGAATGGTTACACAAAATTTCCGTATTATAGACTCACTTTCAATCACGCAATCGGTGGTCTGCGATGGGGTTTTCATCTTCATTTTTCATCCTGAAAGGTCGGTAACGTTGGCAGTAAACTCTTCGTGTAATATATGCAACTCACGGATTACACACGTCTTTTCTGCGGAGTAGCAGCATGAGGCCTTATTTTAGAGTATGGCAAATCAACTTTGGGTATAAAATACGACAGCTGAATAGCTCATTCCATATATTCCGTAATAAACAACCTACTTTGACAAACAGTGTCATCTAAGCCTTTGTGATAAATCGAACGGCAGCACGAGAGCTTGTACTTGTAACACGCCAGTAAAAATGTGCAATTCCTACAGCTGAATTGTTTAGAATGCGATTGGCGAAACGTTGAATTATGAACAGATAATGTAATGCCATCAGCACAGTTTATCAAAATTCTAAGGTCACGTGATGTAAAACACGGTGAAAAAAGAAGTATATCAATTCGATCTCTACTTAGCTTTTGGAGTTACAGTTAAACGGAAAATTGATGTGTGAGTGCAATTTAAATCATCAAAATTACCGAGTTAATCTTGAATATATATTGTGGAAATGGCGCGGTTAGGAATAATGAGATATTTATCTCCAGGTATTTGTGGAAATTATTTAGCATTTGACCAAGTTGAATATATTTTGTCACTAAAACAACCACCCAGCCGTTTCTTAGAAGTTAATCTTGAGGAATTATTTAGTTCGTCGTATCGACAAAGCACCTCCACAGTATTGATGAAGTTTTCAAAGAGCAAGCCCTGAGGAATTTCTTCAAAAAATAAGAACCAAAAATTCTCCCTGTGAAAAGTTTCTTCAATTATTTTTCAGACCCTAAACCAGTCAGCTTTTATGCTGTGTGACACATCCGTTCAATCTGGCGTGAAACGGATTATGAAGTGCGAACCAGCAGGATCTGAAGAAGATTTCATCTTGAAAATCAGTCGATTTTCCGAATTAACTCATATTCCTCACTTTCATCCTGGGAAGCCAGTCTACTTTTTCGGTAAATGTATGCAAATGTGGTGTTTGATATGATGGTAGTCTCTATGAATTAGTTTTGGAAATCAAAAAGTGATTTCACCTCATGAAAAACCCACAAAATTTTTATAGACTATCAACTAACCCAATAGGTATTTGGATACAGAAGTACATGTCCGATAGCTTACATCGAAGATTCAAAAACGTTCGTAATGGTTTAAGATAGGCAGGTACTATATATGAAAGTAACATAATACTTGCACACCGTTTCGATAGCGCTACTTAATTAAAAACATTTTTGAAGATGTCAGTGTAAGTGGTCGGCATATCCATTCCTTCGGAATTCAATAGAAACAAGAATGTCGTTTCTTTCCCCAGCTGATAAAAACACTGAGATTTTGAATAACCAGCGTGTGATTATTGAAATATGAACTATGAATCTGGGTAGTAGGGCATCTCGCCTATTTCTAGTGAATCAACTAGATTGGTGGACACGCGTGTAAATCAATAAATTATCTATTCAGAACCAACGGTCCAACTCTGAGTGCCACCTACACGCCAAATTAGCTCACAATTTACACATAGTAAATAAGATGCGTATATTATAAGCTGAGAGGCATATCGGCTCTTAAGATTGTCACAATAACATGTGCACTAGTAATGGCCTGTGACAAGAGTGAAAGATGTGTGTATTGTTTTATTTAAAAGACACCAGGTGAAAATTAGTTACTGCGAACACACCGGTGGATTTTGATATCTAAGCAAAAATGAGGTAATTACACTTTGACACTGTGCGTGCGAGCTGCGAACATAGCACTCTGGTAAAATCGCGAACGTTAGTGTAAAATAAGTTTCTTAACGTCAGAACGATGATCATGGTGTTTCTTTATATAATACTTGAAACTATGAATTATAACTATACTGTTTGTTCCAACGCTATGGTCTAGCACTATTTGCTCTGACGTGTACTCTACCGAGGCAAAAACTTGGCGGCAAGCTAAGGTAATAATTGTGAAATACTCAACACGATGGCTGTGCTAAAAAGCTCGAAACAAATTCTACATACTCAGGAGATGCTTTCGAATTCTAGTTGTTAAATGTGAGTGTGATTCTATCGCGGGTACACATACGTCAGCTATACCAATAGAGAACACTTTTTACAAGATTTTACACAATGTATAACAACGTAACCAAGCGCCAAAGATTAGAAGTTTATATTAAAACACTAGAAAGGTTTTGCTCGGCTAACTAAAAAACTACGTGAAATTTTCCTCATTCCAGATCGGAGTTTCCACCTAGCTTACTATTTTTGTGGGTAAAAGCGTTGACGGAAAAGCCGTCTCTTCAAGCGACAACAAATCGAGGTTACCGTTGATAATACAGCCGCCAGGCAAACATATGAAAATATCTGTAACTTGAGGAATAGCCAAAAATTCGCCTTCTGGCAATGTCAGCTCTTGCTCGTTTGCAACAGGTGGTTTGTGTTGCCAGCTGATTGTCATATATTGCTGGATATGAGAATCTACCCAGAAATTTTGGGAAAATGTATTATATAAAAATGACTTATTTAGTGATTGAATATCATAACACTGCACGACCTTATAACTGTAAAATTTAGGTGCATATCAGTGATCTAATGCTACGGGGTGCGACAGTGATATCCGTTCCATTGCACAGCTGTTAGTAGAAATCAAATAACGTGCAGTCGACTTATACAGTGAACGAGTTTGATTTTAGCCGGTGTCGCTGACAGACCTGTTCCTTTACCCTGCTTTCATCTTTCTAGATTGTCAACAACTGTTCAGCAAACATTTCATTTTAACTGCATCTAGTTATGGATGATTTTTAGCAGTTTATCACTTTGACGCAGAATATAAAATGACGAGCAGTTATCTCCCAAAATTGTAAGTGACTGAAATTTTCAACGTGATATTCAACCAAAGATTTACAGTAATACGAGCTGGCATATTTTGATATACCAGAAATATTTTGCGGTCAACTAGGAATGCTTTCAAAATTATCTACAGCCAAAGTGGCCAATCAGTTTGCGTACTTTAAGCTTATTTGTCCTGTAAGCAGTTGAATAACGGAAAACATTCTTGTGGATTGTGGAGGATTACTACAAACCCTGAATAGTAATCTTGTTCAGATGAGAATTTAATCTAAGTATCTACGACTTTTCTGTGCATAACATTTGTCTTTTGATCCACGAAAGTGAATACCCAAAATTCACACATTCCCGCAACCATAAAGTGAATCGTGTTTTAGTCTCGGAATTTGACTAACACATTAAAAATCATCCAAAAGGGGTTTGGGATTTTGCGCTCAAATACTTTACTTAGCGTGTTGCTCTGAAAGGTAACAGAGGAGTTTAGGTTTGTATTTGTCATATTCTATCCGTAAACTGCGTCCTCACCGCAACGAGGAGTTTAATCTTGACACACGATAAAAACGAGCAACCATTTTTTCACTGAACGTTCTAAAGCCAAGTTGGGTAGGCAATTCCGGTTACAAGGTGATTGCTTGGCAGCAACGGTTGATCACGATATCTCTGCTCAAGATGATATCAAAAACTGGAGAATCATCACGCTGTCGTTTGCATCTTTTCTCATGGTTATTTGGCCATGCTTACTGTGGAGTAAATATTGCAGTAGACAACATGGCTGGCTCGTGAACAGTTAGGCTGCAACTCAACACTTTGTTGTGCCAGTAGTGTGCACTAAACGCGTGCTCTAACAAAACAGACAGAATTCAGTGCACCCTTGATCAGAATATTGGTTATTGATTTCACCCTCAAAATAAACGGAGTTAAAATTGTTGCTCATATATTTTAAGTAATGTTCGTGCAACCTCAACTAACATTATTTGGAAACAAATGTGGGTGAGAGATTTTGTTGGCTACACTTATCGTCGAGAATGCCTGATAAGCAGTGTTGCAGCCAGCAGGGTTGACTCAGGAAAGCTTGACCGCAGAGGCAGTTCTGGTTGTAACATAGTCAATATGTGACGACAAACACGTTCAATAAAGCACTGTCTCCATCGTCCAAATCGCTGCTTCCCATGTTACTCTTGCGTTCACGTTTATGAGTCAGAATTCCGGTACAAAACAACCCCGGTTTCCGCCCATATGTCACGTGCACTTCGGCCCGGTTTGTATGTGTCCGACGACTTCTGTCAGGGTTTTCCACCTGCCATTCCTCGTCTGTTGTGTCAATCTCGTCGGTCGGTGGCTCGCCGGGTCACTCGTACTGCCCGCGGTATATCCACTATGGCCTCTGAACATGTCGAGATATTCCTCCGAGAGTTAGATTATTCCTGCTCCCGATCTTTTTATCTATCCAACTTTGCATGCCATGTCTAGTCAGTTGGTCCGATCCAGCTAAGCGATGGCTCATCCAGTCGTCCGTGCTGTCCCTGATCCGCTCGGATTGAACCATTCGACGTATCTCCCTCGGGTTGAGGTTTTCCGCCAAAAGTTGAAGTATCTGCTATTCCGGTTAGATAAACTACGACACTTACCCTTCCTTCAAGCAATTTGTCGCGAATGTGCCCGGATGTCGATTGTAGATTGTAGATTTCTTTTTTTGACACAGTTTTGTCCGTACGCACTGATAACCTCGTTGACATGTTGTATTTGAAAACTCACCCAGGTTCGACGTTTCTTGACCTTTTGGCGAACGTTGATGTACTCCACCGAGAGTTGAAGTTTCCACACCTCCGTTTAGATAACCCACCCCACTTATCCTCATGCTCCTTCTCCTCATTGTCACCATTACCATCAAAGATACGAGTGAATAAGTGGTAATGGCTGATACTTGGCTGCCGCGAAAAAGAAAGCACTTACTGGCTAGGAAAAATGAAAGGAGCAGGAAAAAACATAAAAAGTTATCACTAATAACGATCATGTTTATGTAACACCACCTCCATCGAAATATCTAGAAACTGCTGACATACAACCTATCTGAGGTTTAAAGTAGGGAGTCATCAGCATAACAGTACCATAAGACCTTCACTGCCTCACGTTGCTGATTAAAATTAAGTCAGAGATATCTGTGCCACAGCTACGTCATCCCCGAAGGCAAACCAGTCCTTAGACGAACGACTACATTTTTCAGCATCAGGTTAACGTGCACCCAACTCGCACGTTACATTATTCGGTCACTGTATCAGCAAAAAGTACTCGGCGAAACTGACGACCAGTTAACATCCGCAGTACAGGGTCTGAACGGAACAATTCTCTCGGTTCTCACTGCCGAATGCTTCCTTCCTAGCCTTGTTCTTGGTAACTCTGATACCACCTGCTCTGATAGGTAGACTACAAGCGTCGATTGGACTGTCGGCGTTTAAGCTGTGTCCCAGTTCTGGGGCCGAAAATTGATACAGCCCTTACGGTTTCCGTATTTGCGCGATCTTTAAGCCCCGGAAATATGTCCCTCTGTCAACAGAAAAGGTCTTAGATTGAAGAATGTCGTCCCATTTGTGAATAATTTAGCATCTATTCCATTCATTGCAACTGCCCCACTAAAGGCGTGAACAGCGGTTTGCATAGACCGAATAAAACTTCCGAAAACTACATTAATTCAAACAAACTCTCCGAGGTCACTGCAGTCTCCAAAAAGCAAAGTGCATCTTAAAGTATTCGCAGAAGTGTCCGTTTAAAACCTGTCGATCAACGGCAGCTTGTCGCCAGCACAATCACGATCAGCTGGACGTTCACTGTTTGAGTATATCTTTAGTGCCAAAAACAGCTTTTTATTGTTTCGTATGTGTAAAATATGAGCAAAATGATGGTTGCCTACGCCGCTGTTGATAGCAAAACTCACAAACATTTCACCGTAATACACAACTTGATCTGAGGTATCCCAGTGAATCGCTCACAGTATGTTCACGTATGTATTCGGTGGGCTTTCACCTTTACACCATTTTAAAAGTGTAGGTCAATCTAATGAATTGAAGACACCTAAGTGTCTGGGAAAGAGGGCCGTCAGTTGCCAGCAGTAATGATGAATTTGCTCTGGAACTTGTTTAAGAGTGAGAATTTGATTAATACCCCATGGTTCTTCTTCAATGCTTACAAGCATCAGAATTTAAAATCCCATTACTAATTACGATTTTCTCAAGATCGTCTGGCTCCTGCAGAAATTTGAAACCGTTATATAACGACCCCGGAGAAGGGGCATTTTATCTGTTCTCCATATAATTTCAACCAACTAACAGGGGATTGGAAATGACATTCGCACACTTATGAACTTCCCCGGTACGTATTAATCAATGTCAGTTGCTCCACTGTGTTAGAGATTCGAGTAAGAACTGAGCGTCGATGGATGTTTCCAGGTCTATCAACCAGAACATTATATTAATTGTTCGAAACGGTAGCATGGCAGCAGCAGTAAACCAGCTAATTTGGCCTCCAAAGTGTTTCGACAAACACTCTTAACCCTTGGACTCATCATAGATTTATATGCCGTCTCTCTCACCAAATGTTCCATTGACACGTGTACGATCTGTCCTTCCCGGATTGGGAACGATGAAAGCACTGAGATTATTTGGCATTCTAAGCCTAGGCAAGAGAGTGGTCAGATTTGCGCTTATCAGCCTAAGGCCACCATGATTGGTGATATCCTTATCGCAGCCTGTACAGTAACGTCTGTGAATGGCGCCTGGGATGAGCACAAACGTAAACGGTAGATAGAACAATAGAGGATGAGTGGTGGCTGTATACTTTTGTCCGCCCTGCGATGCAGATTGTACTGCGAGACGGTCGGCTGATTATGGAAATCACAATGTTGGGAATATTTTTAGTTGTGCGTGAGCTGAGGTGCTCCCAAGTCGCCAGGACGGAGAAAGTTGAGAGATTACGTTACCAGTCAAAAACTGTATCACAAGCTAGCGAGTGCATGACAGTGTATTAAAGCTACTGCTATCTCTGAAAAATTTGCCTGGTTGTGATTGACTCAAGCCTGTAAGATTAACTGATTGCCGGTCTGGCATGGAAGACTCTATCGGTGCGATCAAGCCACCGTTGAATTTAGCTCACTTAGTCATCGAGACACGCAAGGCGTTACGTCTCGTAGAGGTCTAGACTTATTTGAACGAAGCAGGAAAATAAACATTTGTCGGCTCTGAAAAAACGAAACTTTGATATAATGAACTTTTATTAAACGGGTTGACCGAAAATCTAACGAGATCATAACAGTTGCGATCAGTTGAGTGATGTGCAGTTTTGAAGTTTTTTGAATAAAATAATTCATTCGCTACTGTCGACTATTAGGAGCATCTGAAAATCAAACATTGGTCGCAGCTGTCGCATTGAAATCGGTATTTAAGCCTTTGGTGAAAACAATGTAACTAAACAAGGGGTATCGTAGATCACGGCGCTACTTACCGCAACAGTGTAAAATATATGGGAGGTAAATGAAAAGTAAATGAAACAAAATTAGCCAGAACAAGCACAAAATTAGCGAATGTGGACTTGTCATTAGACGATGCGACCAGTAGTCTTGGAATGCATTTTAGTTAGCGATCTGAATGAATAAGAAACCTCTCAATGGACAGGCAACCCCAGTTTGTCCTACTTAGTTGAATAGCAGAGGTCTTCACATATCGTCTTCAGATCGTTGTGTGGTCGGCCAGCAGAAATGCGTAAACACCCATAGTTTTTGTACACAATGCACAATTCTGTGTTCACTTAACTGGCTTGCACATGATGTGGCCAAAATATCGCCGGTTGTGTTTTTACTACCAGCCTAGTTAATCCTACCACAGTAATTGTCAGAAATGCGTGCTAACCAGCCGCCATGTCATTTGGATGATAATCTTGCCTCACCTGAGTTAGCAAAAAGTGACAACGATGATTAGGCACAGTCAGTTTGCCAGTAGTTTCCTCGTCAGTAGTAAGGCTAAATAAATCACGCACAACCAAAAAATAGATATTCTTTAATCAAGAAATGAACTTTTCACCTGATAAGCGGCGCAGGATAGAAGAGATTACGCGTGCTTTTGTTACCTTTTTTGATGCATCACCATCTGTATCAAGAATGAACGAAATAGTGCCCTCCGGGCAGTACAAGCAACCTACAGTGTTATGCTAAACTCCTGCACTGAGGAACAAGGAATTGGGACTACTTCAGTCCGGAGTCATCACATCACGTTTCCATAGCGCGATGGTTATCTCACGTAGAGAAATGAGCTCATTCGTGTTGTCCTATGAGGTATACACGCCTATATACAGCGGACTAAGTGTAACAACGTTATTGCCATATTATTTTTGATTGGAGAAGCGAAACGTGGATACTTCCTCATCGGTTTCTTCAGGCACGTCCTAGACAAAATGGCAGAAATGAAGTTCTAGTGAACGCCACTGGAAACTACGAACACCCCCAGATAACTGTCCAAAAAGTATTTATTCTCGTAAACAATACAATCCACGCATGCAGCAGATTTACTTGCTCTTTGAGAATGATCTGAGGGGGAGTGTTTCGAAAATAGTCTTTGATGTAAAGTTTCACGACTGTTAGTTGCCTACAAAAGTATGGATGCTTCAAGGCTCGTTGCTAACAAAATTGTGCCAGAGGCACTCAGTGACATGTCAAAATACAAACTTTCCAGTGGAAGTTTTGTACTTTGTAAGTGCGATATTAAATTAGTGACTAAGGAGCGGTGGGGAATAAATTGTTGTCTGTGGGGCTATCAGAAAATATGGCAACCCCAGGTGAAAGTGAGAATCACTGCTCACAGGTATATGTTGTTAGGTGACATCAGTTTCCTTAACCGTCGAAAATACTTGTGTCGTTATTTACATTAACACCACGTTATGCAACCTTAGTTGAGGAGGGAGATGATCTGGACCATGGCCTTCGTGGTGCTTCGAAAACCTAAAATCGGGGACCACTGATATTCTCATAACAACTGAACCCGGAAAACAACAGGTGAGCAGTGGGGATTTAAAGGCTACGCTCAGCGGGAAGTTCGCTAAACTCTACCTAATTCTACGCAGTTGGTTGATGATAATAGACTAATACTCTCCAACATGATGTCAGCTAATTCAGGTAGGCGATTAGCACATAAGTAAACCGTAGAAAACTGCATTCTTCCGTTTATCAGCGAAAATATTAGCCACGTATTTTTGTTCGATCAGCCTATGTTCACTGTCTTTGTGCAAACGTTCGGTCAGCTTGTTGCAATTTGATGTGTGAAGGTAGACAAAATCAGACAGGTCTGGGACCAAGTACCACTCGAGTACGATGACACCTAAGGCGGTAGAAATGCACTTCTGCTGATTGCTCCCAAGGGTCGTTAGACTTTCCTGCCCAAAACGACCGGAGTATTTAGATTAACAGTATCGTTTGGTAGCGTTTCAACACCTTGTTCACTCGCGCAACACTGTTTTGCATTTCTCTTTGGAGCATACTACATTTGATCAAATATTAAAGCAAAATTGATGCGTTGAGATTTATGATTCACACGGGAATGCTTCACAAAGTTGTACTGCAGTTTTAAAAAAATTAGATTTGCTTTTTGCTGATTCCTATGTGCCTTATTTGAAAATAAAGCTATGATACACAGAGCAGCCGCAGAAGATTGCACTGCCGTTTGCTGTATTGTATGGAATCCTGGTAATACACGGACTGGTAGACGTATATGTTAGCAAAAATCCTTGATGGGTCACACAAGCTCCTCCGGTTTTGGATCCCGAAAACTCAATGGGAATGTTAAATTGCCTGCGGTTATTATAGTCTGCGTTTGGCAACAGAATGAAGGAAGTCCGCAATACTGACAGTACCCTATCTTTGCAGAAGCTTACGCCGCCAAACCAGAAATAACGCGCTTTTTTGAAATGAACCAGCGTACTGCGACCGAGCTAATGTACCAGGCAGCGAGTGAACGAATGTTGATGAGAATCCAATTTAACACACAGTCCTCCGCTTTGTAGCACATTGTGTTCTTTACTGCACTTTAACTATGAGATTTGGCTTCGGCGTGACTGGATGTCCAGAGGTCAGAGCCTCTAACTAGTTAAGCACTGCTGCTTAGCAAGTGATGCAACAGAGGTTTATGAATCTGACTGTACTGTGTTGAACTGTTCTCAGTTGGCTTGTAGCCGGCAGCAAGTGAGTCTGAAACAGTTCAGTCGCCTGTATCACTATAGTGTGCAGGCTATACTACCGAAACAAGATAAAAGAATTGGAAAAACTGAGGAACATGGGTTCGCATAAAGCAACTGTTTCCCCACAGACAAGTCGCTTAGGGCTGTTTACAGTGTAACAGGTTAGATCAACAAATGTCTGCCATAACTGCGGTTTTGTTATTTTCGTTTCACTGATAAAAATTGCCTGCTCAATTTATTGTTAACGTAGCCTGAAAATCAGATACACATATCATTGATGAGTATTATACATCCCTTTGAGTAGGTTTTTCTAACCACAGTTATGTCAAGTCAAATGAAAATGCACATTGTTTCATATTTTTGTTAAAGCACATGTTCCACGTGCCATCACCAATCCTACTGCAATTGTTAGTACTTGTTAGATCGCTCATTACAGGTTACATTCCCCCAGTATGTGGAATTGTCAGCAAAGTGAAGATAATCAACGTGTAGTTTAAAAGACACATCTGGAATGAACAGTCAATTTTCTTAAAATGAAATGAATCATTTTTCAATATGACTGGGACTGGTTGAAAATTCGCAATTTGTAAACAAATCAGTAAGGATCACACGATTTTGGTATTGATTTATTCGCCGAGCTTGGCATTTAGGTTGCAAAAGTTTCATCACCGAGTGAGTTGACATCATCAGTGCGTAAGTGTTTCAGTGTATAGCTTTGATTGCCAAGCTCGGCGAAAATATCAATGCCAAAACCACCAACCAGAGCTACGAACAACATCACCACAGTTCCCAACCATCAGATCCCATGATTGTTTTTCTCAACAAGGTTTTGCTTCTGAACTGAACGCTTCAGAAATCGACTGAACAAGCTGAGCATGAGTTTGGTCAAAACGAGTTGTCACTTCAGCAATCTGAGATTGCTGGCTCATAGGACAGTCAAGCAAATACAATTGTCAGCGTTACCTTCAGAAAACTGTGGTCACTTAAAGGCAACACAAATCACATCAATACAATTAGAGTCAGATTACACTCACTGTGGAACATTCTACCTGATAGTACACCCATGGCTGAATCGGCTGGGAAATTTAAAACATTTTATGGTTGGCACATACGTCAGAGACAGTCTATACCATAAAATACCTGACCACATTTCCATCCCATTTTCACAGGTCGCTGTATGTGCACACATGGCCGTGCTTTTTTCAATGTGATTCAGTGTCGTTATTGTTAAGAGTGTATACCAGCAGCCTCAAAGAGGTTTCCATCGTTTCAGTTCTATTCATTTTGGCCTTACATCTGTGAAACTTCCGGTGAAGATTCCCCCAAATAACCTGGAGATGGTATGACATGAGCAAGGATCTTTCTGACTCCTTTAGCAGTTTATGAGTATATAATAGGCCGGATGGGATTGTCGGAGGGCTGATAGTTTTTAAACAGCGGACGACCGTTTGTTATCATCATCCAAAGCTTTTGGTCCGTTAACGAGTTCACTGTGCCACATATTCACTGCAAGTCGAACTCATCGATTCAACTTCGGCCTCCATGTGTTAGGAGGCATCAGGGCCATCAAGTTCATTTGAGGGGAATTTTCACCTTGTCACCTGAATGATTTATGGAAGGCATCGTCGTCATGTGTCGGAAAAATTTAATTCAATCAGTAGGAACTTTCTAGGTTAATTTCATTCAAGAGATAAACGATATTTACATTTGTTAAATTCAGCTCAAACTTATCTCTGCCGAAGAATGCGTATGCGAATAATGGTGAAACTTGCGTCCGATGTCTCAGCGATAACGGATGTGAGCGTGGAATCGGGTAAGTGTCATTTTAAAAATCACACACTGTCAGATGTAGATTTGGTGGATCCGTCTACACAAAGTGGGTCTTCCAAAATTTTTTTCATAACACACGTGATCAAGCGCTTCAGAAGCTTTCTCATGTGAAACGGTTTTTTATATTTCATTCAACTGTGATAGCTCGTGAAGCTAGATTTATAGCCTGTAAAAGGTAGTGGTACGTATACTTTTGATCCTAGTGCAGCTCCTATTCGGTCTACCAGTGCACGTAACTTTTAATTTCAGGCGAAGCCGAATTTGTCCGTTTTTTGATTCCAACTTGGAAACATTATACGTGTTTGCGGAGGGCAATGATTTCTAACATTGAGAAGCCGTGAACATTTTGCAGGTGTGGAAGTGAAAGAGCATCTCTTGAGAAAGCGTACAACTCGATCACACGTGAAAGTGATGTTGACTGTTACACCAAGGAGAACAAATTTTGAATGCCGAATGCCTAAAGTGCGCCGAATCAGTTGCCAAAGTTGATTAGAAAGCATCTCAACAGAGTCAGTAGTAGAAGGATCTCAGTGTTAACTGAGGTAGATGCAACTACACTTCATTTGGGGTTTAGGTGATAAAGACCTTCAATGTTACAATACATCTCCAGAATAAAGGCCAAACAGCTTTATATTTTAAGAAAAACAAGTGTTTTTCCATACGAGGCAACTTCAGGCAACGTGTTCTGACATGTGTTTAAAAATGTTTAAGCAACTCGTCGAAACCACGCTGTCCGTCCGTTTGAAACTTTTTGAAATGCCCGCAACAACTGGGTAATGCCGACATCGTGTTATCTTTTTGATAATAATCAACTGTCGTCCATCAACTCTTCACTGTAATAAAACTACGTTGTCTACTAACCTTCCATCGTTTGTAAATATTCCCACTCAGCATTTGAAATTTTACTCCTCCGTTTTTGTCTATAAATTTTAGTAGACGGAAAACCTACTCCTATTATCCATATGTGCCTCGATGCATTCAGTGCTGCTTGCAAGAACTGAACAAACTCCAGGGTTTAATGGGTTCATGAAATTTCCACAAACGTTACGTTGATAGTACTTTTCGGATTAGGTGCGGAAGGACGGGAACATGGAGGCTGTTGTTAAATTTCTTCAGTTCAGATATCTTAGAAACCAGTCCATGCAGACAGCAGGCTGAGTTACCCATCTCCAGTAAATTTATTACATTTTGTTTGAAGGAATTTACTCAGTTTTACGGTGTATGAAATTTCGATGTGAACAGAGGATCACGTTCAATTTATGCGAATCATTTATTTGGCATATCAGAGGTTTCATGTTTGTATGCATATCTGGAGATTGTCGAGGATATGCACCAGATTATTTTTAATTTTTTATCTGAGTCGGTACATTTACACACTATGGATGCCGCTGGTCCGGACTAGTATTTACGAGGTAACAGAATATTAACTAAGTCTAAACCTATAGGGGAGCACAGAAGAGAATTTGGGAAAAGTGAGAAGAAAGAAGGAAAAGATGAAAATATTTTAGTTGAAGAAAGGAGAGGTAAAATAGTCATTAATCTTACGGGTACAATTTTGACTATGACACACTACCGTGTCACAGACTGTCCCTGCTTAGCGGTTTGACTGATCACAAATTATTCAGTTAAGCAGGGAGTACACGCAAAGCTTGTTCGATGACTACACTGTTGATCGACTGCCTTGAGCCAAATTCCAACCATCACTTGACAGAATAACTGTTGTAAAATGCGCTAGAAGCTCCACCAACATAACAGCCATCAAGGAAGGTTTATTTTCAGTGCCTCGGCTGTCGATCTCACGCATCTCCCAAATACGACTAATAGATCATAGCGTTTATTGCATAAGCAGCCTAACCGAAGGAGACAGCGGCGGTCCAAAACATGAGGTTCAGATACAGCATCTACAAGAATTTGATGGGTTTCTGCTCCATAAAGCAGAAGTGAACACGCACCTATTAGGTGTCCTGCCGAAGTTAAACAACTGAACCTCAGTGGATCACCGCCTGAGTCAAATAACCACCAAAGAAGGCGAGTGAAATTAATTACTTATAATGTTTGGCTCCTGCTTCTCTCAGTTCAACGACTCAAATGCAGCTCGCTCTACGTAAGCATTAATTATCAACATCAATGTTGACCACACAACTAAATCTACAAAAAATGCGACATTAGAGGTTAATGGCTGTACGGTTGCCCAAGTCACCTATAACAACTCAGGCGTACAAAAACGATCCGACTCAAACATGTAGCGCTATTTCCTAATTCTGATTTCATTATTTTGAAAATTGGAACGACGTCCACTTTGAACAGGCACTTTCCTGTACCGTTTTTTTGCAAGAACGAGAGAAACATCGTCAAGCGGTCGAAGCTAGTGCTTATATCAAGACGGGCCCTGAACTTCATGGCGAGTCAAAGAAAATATTTTGTCTATTCAGGAGGTTATCCCATCCACTACATCTCTGATGTCATCGGCACAGTACCCCTGGTCCACAATCTAAAAAACCTTAGAGATCAAGCCAAGGTGTCCTAACCAATAGAAATAGCAATCCGCCAACCAATGCATCCTCATCTCCTGCAACCCTCATTACAATGGCTATGGAGTAATTTCTACCTGAATTCTATGATTGGAACAGCGTGCTGGACTTCCCTTCCGCAGCACGGAGGTGGGATGTCCGACCAGTTTCTGCGGCGCATTCCATGAAGAACCTCAAGTTTTAACCGGTTAAAGACTGCCTCATATTAATAAACCGTACACATTCTCGGGGTCAGAAGAGACTGAATCACTCGCAAATTCCTACGAGAGGTTGTAAAATAAACACATCAGGTTGCGTTATGTGACAGAGAATCTGCCATATAACAAGAGGATTTTTAGGGCTACCGAGCAGCAGATAGCGACTCCTGTGAGCCTACCACCTAAGCCTTTTTTCACGCTTTTTGTCGTTCGTTACCAAGCTCTTTTTGCGCCATCCTATCGCTTTTCACAACGAAATTGGCCCTCAACTTCACGTACGTTAAATGTTCGCGCATATATAATATGGCATCAGAAGTCAGAAAACGTCACACACCCATTCGCTTACGGAAACTAGGCTTTAGGCCCACATTAGTGGTAGCGATTTGAACGTCCCCAGGTATTTAGTGAACAATGCCGATCATTCCCGAGAGAGAATAGAAGGCTCTGTGATCTTCGGTAATCATTCCTCTGACGCTGGAATGATTTAGGTTGATAAATTTAATGATTTTGCCAACATTAACAGTACTTAGCTAAGACACCTTCCTCTTGCAACACTTCAGATGATGACGATTTTCATCTACGTATCATGGGTTATCTTGCCGCGCTCAAGATAAATCGGCCATCATCATCCATTTTGAAATGTGGTAACAGATTATTGTCGTCCTTCTCGACGTTGGTACGACGGATGTCGAGGTCACATTATGTCGGCCTCCGTATGCAGCACCGTTACCGATAGGTCTCTTCGCCTTATGACATAATTATCACGCAGGCGAATCACGTATCAGACACAGTGGACATCTGGTAATAGTTGCCACAAACAGGAAGGAAGTCCAAATGTGAAAGCTTCAACCAGGCTAACCGAAAAGACTTGGGGAGCCATCTTTATTCTTATACTTCAATTCACAAATCAAATGACGGAATGTTTACCCGTAATGTACAACGTTTGCAGTTCCTATCACCACTCAACTCTTCTGCACAGAATATACCAACTCTCTGAACATCGGCTTCAAAGTATTCCTAAACCATTAACTTACAGGCAACTTGGAATGATATACAACGTTTCTGGTCCTACTTTGCACTACAGTTTACCTCCACGAAATTTTCGGCAGACATTCTTTGATAGTGACATTTTCGTACAATACGGTAATGATTTTCTATTCAATGGTAGTCCGTATAACATGATCAGTCCATATAGAACCCATTATAGGATCATTAAAGAAACGACAGTTGGGTAGGCAGAATACCTTTAGAAGTTGTTTCGTGGGAAGCTCCGTGAATGAGGAGAAGCCATGTTCACGCTAATTTCCAAGGCGGATAATCGGCACTCTCCGGCTGGGTACCGAACATTTAGTTTTTCTAGAAGTTCGTGTCAGGTTAGGGAGTGCCTGTTGAAAGGTACCCTCTTTACAGACCATCCAAGTGAAAGCCATTTTTATTCTCAGTAACCTGGTTTCTTCGCTAATTGGTAACGCGTAACAAATAAGCTTATACTGATGGTTAACATGAAAAAAGCTTGAGACGGTGATTTCATTCCATATCATTTCCGACTCTGCTAAGTTATACGGTCGTGTTCCACGTGGTTTTTTCACATGTGAGGTGGAAGCCCAAAGCATTCAAGAAGACGTTATGCATTGATCGTCTTCTTTTCTGGTTGATAGAACGTTTGGAGTTAAAACCGGGTCGGACCTACTCAAATTCTTTGGTACTTTCTTAGGATTCAGTGATCTGTCTTCTTTTGTCTTCTATTTACACCAGTGACTTATCAGACGAAATATTTAGCAACCCCGTTTAATGCGCTAACTACCCAAAAGTCTGGAATGCCAGTGATTTCAGTGCACTACGATGGATTCTAACGCAAGTGAGCGGTGTCAGACGATTGGAGTCTTTCTCTAGAATTGTTAGCCCACCTGTTGGTCAGTGGGATTTCTGGCAACACCTTCGTGTTGCTTAGTGCATTCAGTGCAGTGGACGTCAGGAAACTCAACCTGAAGGAATAGCTACACATGTGGATGTCGCCTAATCCAACTTCCGCACAGCATCGGTAGATGGCAATAACAAAGAGGTTTGATACTCTTAGGAGGACCAAACGAACTTTCCCCATAATGAAAAAAGATGTTCCAAGCACTCCAAGGGTTTATATGAGGACTATTAGAGTACTTCGGTCAAATCCTGTACACCAGTTTGGTGGAAGATATGTTTGGTGTTGGGCCTCTTCTTCACGTTGCTAAAAAAGCTGTTCACTAGCCTGTGGCATTAAGATCAGGTATCACAGCTTGAAATTCTTGGTCTGTACTCACCTGATTGCTGAGGACGCCACGGCAAGTAGATTCTCAGAATTTTTATTTAGCATAGGAATCGCTGACAAGTTTTTCATCTTAATTTCTGACAGTGGTCTGTAGGGTCATGAAAAAACGTTTCGCACGCCTTGACCTCGGATACTCCTTACACAGCTGTTCTTCTCTTACGGGGTCTTATATCACTGAAACGACCTCCCCCTGAAATGGTTAGTTGCTGTCTTAGGGATGCTTTTAAAATGTTCACGGACTCCCATTTTATTCAAAGCTTGTTCGATTCGCAATCCTATCATGTACCTGATATGTGCCATAATTCCTGAGAACGGTGCTATACACTGTTTTTAGTGACCATCTTTCAAGTCAACAAGCAAATGCTAATAGGCTGAGTAAAATTCTGTAATTTGGGACTTCATCTTCAAACCTACCTATTAATTAGTGAAGATTGTTAATTTCCATGATATTTCCTCGTATCGGATATCATAGTGCTTCTTCTGATGAAAAAGCACAGTCACCTCCGATAGCTTCATTGTTGTTGAGTTCGAGGATTATGCATTTCACGCTGAACAAACTCAGGGAGGCAAGGACGAATGTTGCTGATAAGTGGGCTTGAAGATAGCAGAAAATCTATTCAAACGGTAGGAAAACTACCAAGCCTAAAATAGTGCATTATGTGTTGATGAGTTAGGAAATTTCACAGTCATTATTTAAAATCCGCCAGGCTCTGCGCAAAATTTTTGCAAGCCTTCCATCAGCCGAAACTCTCATGCTCCGTGAAAACAAATTTTGGTAACGAGAAAAAATAGGCTCACAACTTTGGTCAATTGTCTGCTAACAAAATTCCCGGAAAGTAACTGGAGAATAGTTTTTCCAAGCAGAAGTTTGTTGGTTTCTAACACAGCTTTGTGACGATGGACACTTTCGAAATAAAATACTGTGATCTTACACCAATTGCTATTTAAGGATAGGCTATGGTATTCTGAGCATCTTCTCAAGAAACGTCCGTGTACAAAACACAGAACATTTCAGCAGTATGAGGATAGTAATTGGCCGATGCCGAACAATGGGACCGTTGAGAATGATGGATTCAGGGTTCAGATAATAAAACGAGCGTATTCCTTTGATCATTCAGCGAGTGAAAAAATGGCTCCCAGTGAAAAGCCAGGACAGTCAGTATGCTTCGATCATGGTGTGGTAGATTTTGTGTTGAAAAACTAGCAATACTTTCTCTTCTCTCCTTTCATTTTTTTGGCAGAAAAGAATAAAACCGATGAGAAATTGGGGTCAAGCTCTTCTCACTCAGAAGAAATCGCTCACACAGATCAACCAGTAACTTCCAATGGACTGGAAAACTATCGTTTCCTGCTTCTGCCAGGTTCCTTGGCCTTGCTTACACTAGTTGGCATGCAAGTGGTCGTTTGTGCGTTCTGGATTCCACAGTCTCTGGCAGCTCGGGTCAGGTGTTGCAGAAATTGCTCTGGAAAAAATGAAGCGGTTGATACAGAAAATCCAGACCATCACAATAAATGTGCTATACACCACATTGGAAATGGAAACTTGGCGAGTAGAGATTGCGAAACTAGTCCCCACATGGGAAAACGTCCGATTAGTGACCTATTTTATCCAACAGTAAATTCGACTGCACTTCTTGGACTAAACTATCTTCCAACAACTGCAGCTTCTGTCTGTCGTGCTTACAATGCATGTCACTATTTATATGAGCGACCTGACGTTAGACACAATCGGCATCCGCACGTTCAACAGCTTAATGCAACTGGGCCTACTGAATGTATCATACCCTTCAAACACACTTCAAACCAGGAAGCTCACAAACACGAAATTGCACAAGTCATGAAAAATGAATTCGCCGGAAGCAGCTGTTGCCTGGCATCCAATGAGGATCTGATTATTCCAGTCAAGTGTAATTCCCCACCAAAATATGAACCAGGAATAAGACCATTTATCCAATTTGCTCACTAACTGAAAAATGCTAAACGTCCAAAAAGATTTTGTACGGTTAGAAGTATTTTTGACGATAAACTTGATACATTTGTTTGCGTATAAATGCAATTGTCACTAATGCTTAAACTCACGAGGGTTAAATGTTGGCACACATCAATACCACAGTATGGAGGTATGGACGCCCGCAAACTGAGTTTTTCGAACATAATTTAGTTTCATTTTACAGTGTGCAGACCACGGTTGGCCCCAGAAACCTGAGGGCTCCATGACGTGCATAAACAATTGTCGTTTTAGCCAAACACTTGTGGTAAAGTAGTGATGTAACCACAAAAAACACCACTAACACACAATGGCCTGTGAGTATTACGCAATACTTGTTCGCGCATTTCCAAAGACAATGTTGCTCTAACATTTTATCACAGTGGGATCACCGTGGACTGTCAAAAGCGAGCTGAATGCTTAACAGATGAGTGTTCTGAAATCAGGTTGCGTCGATGAAACTCGGTCAGCACAGCAGTTACTGTCGGTAGGCATTTCTTTCCTACCGATAACTGGACATTTTTAGTCATCCATCTTAACAAATTTACGAATATTAGTGTCACCATTCAACACTAGTGCGACTTATAAAAGATCATGTACCTGAATACAGTGATATTATGTTGACCGTTTCACTTAACTCTATCCTTCTGTTGATACGTAGTCAATGTGACATTTTATACCATTTTCGCTGATTTGTTAACCATGAGAATATGAGGATAAGATTGTTCAACTGCACAGGCTTTGTTATATATCGACCGCTTAAATGGCATTTCGGCTATCACCGTAAACGTTAGACATACTAAGTTGTGAATGTTGTGAAAGTTATGAGTGTAGCATCACACTCTATCGCTCAAGAATGTGTTATGCAATATTTGCAGTGACTCTGATTAAGCAGCTTGTAATTTGTCAGCGTTTGCATTGTTATACCAGTATCGCTGGACACGTTTCCCATATGCGGCTAACTGTGAGTACATTTGACGCGAAAATCGCTCCAGACATCTCTTGAAACAAATGATAGAAAAAATATCGCATTTTGCGATATAAAAAACCGACCTGCAAATAAGTAGCGCAATGGATTATAACCAGTAATTTATGTTAGATACCCAGTGAACGTAAGGCTACAAACCACACTCAAAGAGATATCTACAATCTCGACGAAAATTGATAGAAAATTATCGTTAAATTACTTATAAATATAAAAAACACCACCAACTCTCAGCTTGTCAAATCAATAAGAGATACAGGTTTCGTGTAGCATACTCGAAGGGTTTCTTTCATGTACAACCCGATTATCGAATGGTAGACACTCTTTCCAAGACAGTTTAATCGTTGTCGGCTACCGTCACGAGTATGCGACGAAACAATTGCGCCAGTCTGAAAACCATCCGAAAACAACATAAACAATTGGTCGGTAGTATGGTTCATCCGTTTTTTCGTTGGTTTTTTAAATTCAGAGGCGAAGCCTATTTTTCATGTCCTTATATGGTAATATCAGCAGTATCAATGATATCAGGATACCACAGGTTCACCGTTCAGCCGAAGCAACTTTTCTGCGAACGTTTGTTTCCAGTCATGCATCTTGTATACTAAAACGTGTCACTCAGCAAATTATTCCCTATTAAAAGTTTGTTATAAATTTCCTACTGAACCTGAAATCGAATCAGTAGAAGCCCAACTGCTTGCTTCAATAATTTTAGTTTTAATATCATCCACACTCAACAAACTAAAAACGGCTCATTTTTCAACTCGAAGATTTTTTACAGTGTTTCTGTCTAGCCTAGTGGTCGAACTGATATTAAAAATAGCACGCCGTGGGGGAGAAAATATAAACAATGCCGTCGTGTGGCTTGTTAAACTGGGTCGTAAATCAAGTGAACGGTTATGTTTGGTAACATTCCATTGCTTCGCTACTCAATACTAATTTACCTATGAGTCACAATACTGGTTATTGTTTGTATGTTTTACAGGTGAGCTTGGTAGAGTGATGGAAATAGTGTGCTCAGCATTTACTACACGGAAAAAGCATCACACATAGTATTACGGTTTATTTCACTCCCATGCTAATTCGCCATGGTTGGATCCATTGGCCATTTCGTTGGCTTACTGGTTAACTGCTATGAGTGAAGTAAAACTCAGATGATTAAGGCCTGCGATTTTGGATTTGTTTCTTGGTTAACTATGAGAGGCACAACCTAGAATAGAGTATCGCGCCAAGAATATCAATTCACTAGTTGATATATAATTAGTTAATGTAAGTAAACCCCCGTAATCGTGACTGTAGGTTGTGAGTGTTAATTGCTTCCGCATTAACCTCACAACAATTGCAAACATATCAACATGCCTTGAGATTCGATCAAAAATAATTTTGAACAATCGTTATAGTCCCTGATCATTGTAAATAGAGAATGATAGGCATTGCTTGTACTACCTAAATCAACAACTTACAAAGAGGGAGTTCTTGTCTCATGGTGAGGTTAAAGTTGCCTATTAGACTCCAGAATCCGTATTGTTAGAAGCAGCTGTTTTGCTCAATGATTCATTAGAAACACCCACTATCTCACACATTAATCCTAATGCATCAGCGCGCGGAAGTTAACGGCTGATGGCAAAGGTTGCGGAGTAAACATTTTGTAGTACTTATTCATATACTGCTAAATTTTGGGAGCATTTTTGATGAGTAAACGCCTATTGTGTAGCATCTCGGTTTAATTTATATTTCGCCAGCGTAGAATGGAAAGAAAATTAGAAGATTTGTATGTACAGGTGGAAGAACACAAACGAGCAAAGAGCTGGTTTCTGTGATATGAAAGATAGCTTCCGATTTCATGGTGGACACTAGCCAGCAACAGATCGGACGAGTTGTTACCACTAACATCACACGTATGTATTACTGTTCTGGGTTCACAACCAAAAAGATGGACAAAAACGGCAACTTCAAACGATATCCCATTTGTCGTTATTGACTAATGCAAACAATATGTTAAGGTAAGTTGTAACACATTGTACCACTTTCAGAACTATAGCATATTGTCAGTGGTACGAAGGCTGTTATAGTGGACTGAGCTAGTTAATCGCAGCAATACCTTACACAGCTGCTTTGCAGATGTTATCCGGGGAATTCGAGGTGCGAACGGATTTCGTTCTGACTTTTCTATAGTAGAAACAAGAATTCTGCAAAAATAAACCAAACAAGGTGAAGTTCACTTCACATGTCTGGAAGACACGTCTGGTTATGTTTTAAGTGCAAAACTTGAAACGTTTGTTATTCGTTGAATCACAACTATTCTTCTACGTATAATGTTAACGTTTTTAAAAAGGGTACAGGTGAAATACATTAGTGGCTTTGATATGTCAGTGAGCCGAGTTCAGTTGGTACCATATTTAATGTTCTGTTTGGCCATCTGGCATTCGGCGCCGTATTTTGGGGAAAAAAAGGTATGTGCCTATCACCTTTCTTACTCCCCTAAGGTGCACAGAAACGTAAACACAGCCTACTGCAAATCGTCATGCTGTATTTTTAACAAACTTATTCTGAAGCGTTCGTTAACAATGGGAACATAGGACGGCAAATGTTGGTCCACCGGTTTGATGATGAAAGCTGGGAACGTTCATGTTGTATTCAAACTTTTATCCTAAAATAAAGTGCGAAGTAAGTTTTGCAATTTCACCATTGAGGTTGAATTTGTAGTCGCATTGTTTGCTTTAAAAGCTCAAGTGTTAATTTGCGTGCATTCTCGAAAGTATGGCTTTACTAACTCTGATCGTTTGCTTGAAGGGTAAGTTGTCGAGACCAAACAATATGGCCAAAGATGCAATTTAAGTTACACACGTCAGAATCTGATCACAAAAAACGGAGGTGAACAATTGTCACTCTGTGTAAATCGAACCATTAGACACAAAACATTCAGATTATATCTGTTATGAGCCTCCACAAACGATTTCTCCATGAAGAACTGGAGGCAGCAGGTTTACTCTAGTTTACCTCACGTTAGAAAGAAAAGTCTCCTATAGTTGGTATTGTATCATTGGAGTGACCTTTGTGTCTTCCAATCAAATCGCATTTTTCAAACAGTTCTATTGAGTAATCTACCAAAAAAGCTACAGAACCAATCATCAGAAAAAATATTCAGAGATAAATTTGAATGGTTCGTGCATAACCAAGATGCCAGCAATTATGCGCTTATAACTTTGCCTGATTTACAGAATCATACGTTACTACTTACTGTCGATTTTTCACAGAAATAAAAAGCTTCCTCTTAGTGAACTGACTATGCACTGCGAGCGAAATTGCTGGAATTCAGTTAAGGCCAACGAATAGGAAGAAATAGACTAATGTCGTGATGCCTTATGTTTGTTCGCTGTAGCTTTCCAGTCCATACAAACTGATTTCTACAGAATTTGTCAGTTGCAAGTTACGGACTGTTTCCAGCAGCAGGACTACCTATTGCGATAACGGTTTGCTCAACGCAATATTTTAAGCATTTGCTATCCAACTGTGTCATTTAATCAACCATATTTTTATCGTTTATTTCGTTGTAAAATTGAAATGGGTTAAAGTTGTCATACTACCGGGCACCAAAATGTACGCTCTGGAGGTTTTGAAAAAATGTGACCAATCAAGTAACAAACCCTAGCGAAAGCTCCTGAGGTATGTATGGGAATTCATTCTCATAGAAGATTGTTACTGTTTACTCAAAAAAGTATATTTTATGTTGACCTTCGGTGTACAGCTTGTTGGAATCATGTCGTGACAAGCAACCGTCAGTGACAGATAATAAAATAGCCTGTTTACTTGGAGTGCATCTTTTGTCTTCAGCAAACACAGAGCGAACCGTAGCATATTTAGAAAGTTGCGGATTATACTTCATTACATGGAATATATATTGTCTGGCAACACGAATTACGGACTCATTGAATTCCGGTAGAGAGCAAGTCTCGTGCAGTGATACTAGTTTGTGTAGAGGCTCACAACTTGTAAACGTGCGTAGACGAAGATGCATTAAGTTAAAAATAACGTCCAGTACTACAATTTTAAAGAAGCCTGCGGCTGGTTGATAACAACCAATACGTGCAAGATAAAAAACTGATGAAAGAAAGGAACACGAGTTTGTTCACCTGAACGGGTTACGCGTCAGTTTCAATTAACCCGTGAACTTCAGATTGTGTCTGTATGAATGATCTGCAGCCCCTAGAGGAGTCGATATAAGCGCTTTCTGAAAATAAAACATAACCTCACATTGTGTTATTCAGATTAAATTTCAGAGGAAAGCGTTGAATCTCGTAGTCCACTTTAGCTGTGTATTCTGGGATTAAATAACAATCAACTTCACAACTTCAACCGGATACCGACTGAGAATCCACGGTAATAGAGCAAGGTACAGAACAGTAGTGAATTTGCACTCGTCAGATTTTCTGGAATCGCTCGGGGATCACCAACAGAACACAATCAAATTTGAGTTAGGAATTCCGAGTTAAACAAACGTGGAACGCAATCCGCCATTTACAATCGTTGGTGTCAGAACGCTGAAAGCAATTAACACTCATCTAGTCGGATCCCAATGTCCCCAACGCTGTAACAAGCACAGTAGCTTGTGATTAAATAATAGCATATATATAAAGATGACAGGTGATGATCGGCTAAAACTAGTGCTAGTAAAGTGGTCATCTCAAGTACACTGCATTCTAGTTCTGTGGACACTTGAGACTGCGCTCTCATAAAGATGAATTTTCTGAAATCGGCCAAGATGAGCCGGCTTTGTTAGAAAGGCAAATCAGCGGCTAAACACAATTAAATTGAAGGCCACATCCCGAAAAGAAAGCTGAATCTAAGTAATTCAATATGCATTATCATTCCAGGCAGATTGCAATTGAGCTTAGTCAAAGCTGGTAGTAATTTATGGTTCAGTTTCATTGCCAAAATAGGGAGTTGGCTCGTTAGCTATTAACGAAATAAGGGAAAACTTAGCCAGCAAAAATACAATGGTTCACGACTGATTTTGATTGTACAAATCACAGTTGTATCAATTTAATCTCGGGGTATTAATAGACTAAGTGAACAGACGGTGAGTTTTTATTACATGTGTGATCTCCGTAGTATGCCACATTCACGGTAACAGTTACGTTATAGGTATATCTGTGCTGGAGTGATTTTGTAAAGAAAGCCAATCGGCTGAACACACGAAATGTTCAGTGCACCTTTTATTCAGTACAAAGAATCAGGCTAATATTTTGGTGTTCTCTGAATCCATTGCATTTTACTGTGACCAGCGGAACCAACATAGTCACAAATCATTTGGGATGAAGCCGTGTCCCGAAATGTGTTCAGAAAATACACGAACATGCAGACCTACACATATGTGGACACTGTTTATACCAGTAACTTCAGACTCGTCATTAAAAGATTTTTAAAATTACCTGCGAAACCCAATCGAGTTTGTCAATGCGTTCCATCGAAAATCACAGCTGCTGCTTTCAGTTTATATTGCTTTTATAACAAAGTAAATGTGCCTTGAATAGATTAGTTCTTACATTTTTTGTAACTCCCAGGTTCACCCACGTATTTACCACTCGAAACCCTCACGTTCATAACTTTATAGATTCAAGCATTTTTTGCCAGATGAGCAGACGGCATTTCGCAAATAATTGTGCATTTCGTCGCCAAACTAATTTCAGCGCCATCGACAAGTCCGTTGGTAACATCTCGGTGAATGTGTATACATTTGCGGTGATATTTGTGTGTGACGTAGGAAGAATTACACTATATCGGCAATAAGCTCGTTGTAACGCAACGTGCTGAAAACCCCATATATCTGAAGGAACAGAATTAGCTGGTATAATAATCAACAAAAACAGCAGAGCATATTACAAAATATATTTTTCGATAGCAGCCAAATTACCTCACCAAAATGTGAAATACTCGCCTGATATGGTATTTCCTATACATGTGAGGGCTTCCTCTGCAGACCGACTGAGGATCTTATGAGAGTACTTTTAAATGCGGTCAATTATACTCACTATTGTAATGTTCAACTTAGAACGGCAGTGGTCACTTTGGCTGACATACCAAATGCAATCAATCTGGAGAAATCATTAGGAGGAAATGCATAGCAGAACGTGACATATAGTTTTCAACTGTTCATCACCAAGCCGAATGCATTACATTTACAGCACAACTGAGGAAATCGTTTAGTCATGCGACAAACGTGAAATTATTGTTAGTGCAATCAAGCCACTGAGTGGTATGTATCAATTTCCGTCATAGTATCAGTGACATTTTGCGGTGACAAGCGTTGTTTGCTGTAATCCCAAAAACTGACGATTTTGACGAGCGAAAGAAACAAATTTAAAGAGCTCCAGTTGTGTAGAAATATATCATTGTTTCAATACGGCTGATGGGATGACTTTATTTTATAGATTGAGAGAAACGGCAAGTTCATCAAGTGAATGTTGTTGATCAGTAAGCAGTAAACCGGTGCTGTCGACTGAATTCATCTTTCACTAGAGAGCTTCATGGCGTTCAGTTTTCTCAGACAGCGAAGGAAACATCCTTGGCCGTACGAGAACAAACGAACGATTATACACAAAGGGATTCAAACAAAATTTTGAACAAGCTGCTGGACGGGTTCGTAAAAATTGTGTTGTCAGCAACAAACTAGAACATACTGGTAATGGTTACACCAAACACGTCCGCTAAAAATGCGAATCGACGTATAGGGGTTTATTTTCTTTCCGAAGTAGCTCACCAGGCTCAAACCGACATATCACGGCTCTGCGTGGAAAACTCTCCAGGTGGCATTTTGTAAGATTTTAAGAATAAATGTCAATCTGTTGTACTGTTGTTTCTGCACATATGATCAGTGCTCTACCGGTCAAACAGCTGGCAAAATGTCGTTCGTCTAAGATGGCTGACCTATGCTCTTTTATTTTTGCGCTGTACCCGACTAACAGTACATTTCAGTCGCCAGTGTAAATCGCAAGTTATGGTGAGCTCAGTCGAAATGAATGGACACATCGGCCAGATGAACCATATGGTTAAACACGCACAATATGCCACTCATTTACTTCAGGCCGATTAGATTCATCAGCATACGATCTTGACTGCTCCAATGTCAGTTCTGTTAAAGAAATTTCTGCAAATAAAAGCGAATATGTGTATTCAACACCAACCTCATTATGCTCTTTTTTTAATTAACCTAACATGTTTGACAGACTGACACTTGAAGAAAGTGTTTAAGTTGGGGTTGGGTACATCTGAACATATACATTCCCTCCTGATGACACAAACGTTATTGTTTAAATACGTCAAGTTCCACTGTTGCTTAACACGAAGTTAACTACACTCTACGATTTACATTTCACTGTCTCCGTCTTGTTTATTGGTATAAAAATAAGCCGAAATAAACGTTTCTTTGAGTAAACCAGACATTCGTGATCAAAGCTACCGTTGTCTGGACGGCCATGTTCTCTTGAAACATAAAACACATCAAAATAGGTCCAGCGTTCAAGTAACTCTGTCCGATACAAGTTGCAGCATTCACAGATTGAGAAGTGGGTCATACAATGTAGCTGAGTCAATTCACATTTTCCCGGAAAGATTATTTATACTGATCTACCCAAATTACTTTCAAACGGTTTATAAAGGTTCCAGAGACTAGAAGACAGTTGTTTCGCTTAGGCTGTAAGAATCCTCTTACGCCGTTCACAGTTTATTTGGGTGGTATATAGGATACCAGAGAAGAAATGTCAGTCATATTTGCGTCATAAATGACAAATAGGGGTACTGAATTATTACATTTGATTCTGTTCAACAGTACGTGCTTTAATTAACAGCATGTTGCAAGTTGATTCAGGTAACAACCTGTACTTCATTGGGTATTTTCGAATGAAATACGTGTAAAACGACGTTTTTATCAACTTCCGGTTGATATAGTGAATTAACTACATAAGATGTGAATTGCTGGTTACCGCGTCCAAACTGTAGCAAAGATAACAGTGCTTTCCATAACTAGATCAATGGCGTTGTTGAGGTGGCTGCCGTTCCAGTAATATAATTTTTCTAGTTTACAAGAGCTAGATAGAGAATATCGACTACGAATTTCGCACACGGAAATAAATGTATGAACAGCTGAAAAACTGATTTGCAGTTTTTTTAACCTGATAACGTTCGAGGTAGTCATCAAGTACAAATAAATCAAATATCATGGTAGTGCTCTCTGGGAAGAGTTAATCGATGGCCACCCTAATCAAGATTCTACTTCTAAGAATATTCCGGAAATAGCGGAATCTTTCGTGAACTATCGGCAATCTACACACCACAGCAGAGGGAGGAAGATAAAGCAACGAAGCTAACCCGACGTCCTTCTAAGTGATGTTCTTCCTCTGTCTCGCTCACTTCGGTTTTCGGCATACATCGTTCAGCGAACTCAACGTTGACAGAACGTGGAGAGTGTTGAATTAGGAGGTATACCAATCACCACAGATCAGGGTTCAGCTAATACATTGTTTGTGCAATATTGCGGAAGCTATCTCAGCACATTGGCTGAGTCCCACTTTATGTGTCCAGAAACGGTTGGTGACAAGCCTTTCGCTGTGTTGGTAAAAATGCAGCTGATATTTTTTAATATCATTTCACTTTAGTAGTTCTTCCAAATCTGAATTTTTACGCCGATGTTTTTTCATACTATTTACCACCTTCTGGACCACCCCTACCTCCCCTTAATCCATACTGTGTTATTGTTTTAACCGGTGTAAACCATTGTACATTTTTCAAACTCCTGTTTGTTTTTTTGTAGATTTTCCAACCACGTCTGACCTCTTTCATTCAATATATGTGAGTGTTCTGACCATCTCTCTTTTCGGACTCCTAGTACATTTCCTACCCAAAGCATTTCAATCGTGTTGCATCAAATTCATGTTTTTTTATTAATGAGTAGACTTCGGTTGCACATTGCCGCATTCGCTTTGGTCTCAGGCATGACCAGATGGATTTCGTCCAGCTGCTGGCTTTTCAATATATAAAGTGTATGTTGATTTTGTAAAAGTAACCGCTGAGAGGCTAACGGAATGTCACTTTGCAAGACTTCTTACAGGTTATTGTTAGCTTTTGCCAAATCGTCCATTATTTTCAAACTGTTTTTACTTTGACAATTATACGTCAACAATACTAAACGTTGACGTAACACCGTTAGTTTCTGAACGCCACTAGCTCTCTTACTAGATAACGTGTTCTGTTGTTGTTCCAGCATGCGAAACTGAAGTGTTTCATTATGGTAGAATGGACAGTTAGGTCTTTCTCATCCTTTCCAATTGAACTGTGTTAAGAATGTTATTTGTTCAATTTATTACTATTGCCGTTTATTATCATCTGTTATTTATTAGCAGAACGTTTTACTCGATAAACCGCCTACTATCAATCATCCACAAACTAATCATGAATTCCGCATCTACGGGGAGGTTTGTCAGCCTTGTTGGGATTTTTGGATCAGCTCCCTAATTTGTTTTTTATATACAGCTTAGCACTCATGCCGAGGACAATTCTCAGTGGATGAACCCGTTCTTATAAGGATTTCGCCTACCGGATGCTTGTCCGACACGCATTATTGGTAAACTTCAGGCTAAAATTGGCCTACTAGCTACTATCGTGCCTGTTTCGGTATGACAACATCAAACTAACTGCACAGTAGTTCTCTTCCCTTGGTAACTAACTATCATGTTTTGTTGTCTCACAACGTACCCTGAGGAATATTGTTTTGTGAAGTATTTTATTTATAGTTTGAAGATGTGAATACGTTAAAATTGAGCTTACATCTTCAGAGTGGACAAAGGAATAACTCGAAATGTGAAATGTATTTTGTTCTAAGAAGACTTACTAACCACCGTCATGTTTTGAAAGGTTCTTTTCTTTCAACTAACTCATAAGAGCTTGTAATTCAAATTCTTCTTATTCGCGTCAGCTGGAAACAATGATGCTCATAAACAACACTTAGCAGACCACTGCTTAACAGATAGAGAATCGAAGACTAACAACCGAGTTGATGACAACTTCACTAGACTCCGCAAAATGTTTTTCTCCAGAATCACGACTCACATACCAACGTTAGCGTCTATACACTACAGCCAACCCTGTCTATCTTACTTCCAAATGTTTCAATGTCATTTGAGGCTCTTGCCTAGTATTAACCAACCGACGGTAGTTAAATCGTCACAGAATCTTACGTTTTTCAGACAAACTAACAGCTTTTCCAAATCAGACTTTAACTTCATTTTTGTTGCAGCAAAAACCAAAATTGTCACAGCTTCAGTTTTCGTTGAACAGTAAAGCTAACCAAAATGAATGTCTAACACTTACAGGGTCACTTAGTATAACAGTTTCGCCATATGTACTCTGAGAACTCAAACAATTCAAACTCCACCAATTCCTGCGCGGTGTGAACTCCGTTGCCAACCTGGAGAGAAATAGTGAACAAATGGAAAGAAATCACGGATCGATCAAATTCACATCCAATCAATGGGCGTCATTTTTCATTATAGAAAACCGTTATGATGAAAGCAACTGTCAACCATCAAGAAAGACGCTTTTCCATTGTGAAGAATATCTGTTGTATGAAAAGAAAGTTCCAAATTCTTGATCAGTCAGGAACATGATGAACGGCAACCTTTCAGCTTTCAAATAAACTTTAACAGTGGAGGAAAAGAAACTAATCTATACTGTGTTGAAACCTTGCTACCCGATTTTGTAGAAATTGGTTTTACAAAAGCGTAACGATTTTGTCAGCATTTACATAGACAGAACTCTGACAAACACCGCACTGGTAAATGCGTATGACAGTCAACGAACGTGTTCGGGTGTCATCGACATCTTCTGTAGAGACCAGTGTACACACTGACTGTTCTACTACAAAGGTAAAAGTAATTGAACAAACAGTGTTTAGATGACTTCCGTAAAAGTGTCCAAAACTTATAGTAGAACACCATATTTTGGTAACTGTGTGATTAACTGAGAATGTAATATGTCCCAAAAAATACAGCTCGTCCGAAGTAAGTGTTTTTTCAGATCTAAACACATTGAACTCACTACTGCTCTTATTTATGTACTGAATAACGCAACCATTTTATGATTCGTTTGAACAACCGTAGCACGTATTTCCGATGCAGAACGTCAGAGTAAGTAGTATACCATCAAAGTTACAGAATACCTTTACCATCGCAAATGCTGAAAAATAATCCGCTTTTGGATAACTTGTCTCCAAAAACTGAAATCACCCATCTAAGCTACGCCAAAAGTCATTCACATCAATTTGGTGTGCTACAAATAGAGCGAATCTAGAAATCGGATGAATGATTTGGATGGACGTCATGTCGAAGCTCTGAGAAGAGACCAAGTTCGTTAATTATTCATAAACATTCCTGCGCTTACAACGTGATTTCAGCACTGAACAGCGAAGTATAATTTTGCGTCCTACAACCGTACTTTCAAAACACTCAATTTTTCTTCATGTATTCTTTTCGAAAACCATTGTAATCGATCGGTCTGAGGTGAAACTTGGATGGTTGATACACCAGCATGAACCAGGTATGACAAAAACCAACGGTAGTTATTGGTCTTAGACGTTTGTATGCACGGGTATAGAGAAGAGGGTTTTAATTCTTACAAGTTTTGGGGCCACGTATTTTTGGTAGTGAAACTAATGAATTCACTTTAAGTGGTAGTAGACAGTACAGTTGCAGACAAACCAAAACTTAGCAGATCAACACGTAGTAGGTGTAAGAAGTTATAAGCTAAGTTCTCACAGAAAAGTGAACGAGATCTTGAGTTTCAAACCAACTGCTGCTAGGTAATATGGAATTACGGCCTCATAAAATTGGCAGTACTACATTTACATGAGATTCAGTTCAATTATTGTGTCTTATGACAGCAGCGTACTGCAACGTTTGAGATGAGAAAACAATGGTTTGAACATCAGATAAGAAAGGCCCTTATATTGTTTGAGTTGCGATGTCTTGGAAAAACAATAAAACATCATGAAAAACAATGTTTAGCGAACAAGCTCATTTTTACTTATTCACAATCAGGCTAAAAACACCAACTTTGTATTCCACATTCCACGGGAGAATCTTTAGGGGAGTAAACAGGGGACGTGTGACCATTGAAGTCAATCAGTTCCATGTCACACTGCAATCAATTACTCACTTGAACAATGCTTCTGGCCCATCTCACTGGGCAACCAATGTTTTTTCTCGACGTAACATCCTTGTTTACCGAAGTCCCATTAAAGAAGACCACAGATTACCTGTGTGATTATGTTGAGAACAGCAACATAGATACTCAGATATTGTTGGTAGAACTCGAACGATAACTTCATCTGTGAAGTAACAACGTACAGTTTAAGTTCAATGAAGGAATCTACCGACAAAAGGGTGGTGTCGCAGTGGGATTGCCATTGGGCGCATATTTGTGGATATTTTCATGGCGAAATCGGGAATCTAACAGCTGAATTCAACAACTCAACAATGCTATTTTTATAAGAGGTATGTTGACGACATCCCTTGCGTACTCATAATAATAACGTAGACCCAACTGATATCTTGGCAGTATTCAACTCCTCCGAAAGAATTATCATTCACGTGCAAAATATTCACATAGAATGGCTACCCGGAAAGGATCGTAGATAGGGCCATGCAACAACGGAGTGTAAGAGAACAACTGCACATAATAGAAGAGAAAACTGTGCATATCGGATTGCCATTAATGGGCACTAATCTAGCTGAGACTACTACACGTAGGCTCAGAAGTGCTGTCAATAGAACACATTACGCCACCAAATTAGTAGTCCACTTTACGTCCAATACGTTTTCGTGCCAACGCCTAAAAGATAAAGTGCCTGTTTCTGCAGCCTCGTTTTGTGTACACTCACTTCCTTGTTCCTGTGGGGCCAGTTTGCTGGGCGCACGACTAGACGCTTATTGGAACGGATCCGGTACCACCACTTAGCTTGGCTCAACAATTGAACAACGAAGTCGGTCAGCAGCGCCATACCATCACACCTTGTGGATCCAACTCACGATGTAGACGTAAAGGACGTATTTCGCCCAATCTACCGAGTTAAGGTCATCCGGTCGAGAGCGGTAAGGAGTAGGATTCTGTCTAGAACACAGGCGATTGGGATTAATATACATAACCCACCCCTGTGCGCCCAAGAACGTTTTGTTTAGGCTCCGGATCTATCCTGGTCAACCCCATCCTGTTAGCCTGTCAAGACTTATTGTTCCAGTGGGTACTTGACTGCAGTGTGACATTGAACTGATTGACCTCATTGACCACACGTCCCCCGTTTACTCCCCTAACGATTCTCCCGTGAAATGTGTGATACAAATTTGATGTATCCAGCCTGATGATGAATAACTGAAAACGAGCTTGTTCGCTACACATTGTTTTCCATGACGACGCTGGGAATGTTTACGAGAAATAGAACATCATTAGGGTTAACCATGTTGAACCTTGAGAAACCTGAATTTTGCTGGGCGTTTCCCCCCACAACTAACGTTTCGAGCGCCGTGAGTGAGGACTATTGAAATGTTGAAAAACAGCTTCCAGAAGAATGAAATACTGGAAATCCCAGAAGTCGAGTTGAAAAATATGATGCTAATTATTGCTTAAATACTAGTGGTTTTGCAGTCCTCAGTGTACGTACATTGCAGTCAATCTGAAAACAGTTGAAAAGGTAAAATCTCACAGCGAACCAAGAGTTGGCTTTGTTTTAGTCTTTGCCATGAAGAAAAATGATATTATTTAATTCCTTCGAACGCTATTGCAGAAAAACAAGCAACGCAACCTTTGCTGTCCAAGTAAGATAGATAGGTATGGATCAGAGCGGCTGTAATATAGGCAATACACCTTGAGAGAAAATGAGCGGGTTATTGCAAACCTGTGGAGACCATGGGCATAAAGCTTACAAATAATCTGACAACTATTAATGTTTTTGCGATCGGTCAAAGTTTGGAATCGTCTGCTTTTTTGTTGGATGAATGCCCTTCTACTACAGACGGCAAGGCTACGCCGTGTTGTACATTGCATTCAACTATCACTAATAACTGTAATACCTGCTTTTGTATTCCTCAGGAATAGTTGCTGTAAGCTCTTCAGGGTCCCTTTGCTTTTTTCAGTGTAAATCGTGTTGGTCCTTCCCAAGTAGAATTTCACTCGATAGGGATGGAAATTTACATCACCCACGCAAGTCCAGGTACACTGCAAGATAACCTGGATATAATCAACGTGAGTTCCACCAGACGAAACATAGTTTCGTGCCCGTAGCTCAAACGCGTTAACAAAAGCGTGCGTAATCATTTAACGGTGCTCATATGACAGCATACTACTCGCACATGATGCGAAAAACATCTTAAATGTTCTTTTACGCTTTTGAACAAACATGTGCCTGTGTGCGTAGACAGGTGTTCTGAGATCCTGACCGAATAAATCAGTTTCTCCATGACAGTGAGTGGCCGCTGTTTGTGTGACGCTACTAGGTTAACGGCGTTTAATCGGGCTAACCTCCGAATGATTCACTGGTCGTTGCAGTCCGAATAACTGGCAAAATTGAACCGGATTGTTTCGCCATTTTCTTGCTGACCGCGGACTGTTTGTTTATTTGAGTACACGAGGCAATCGAGTGTGTTGTTTATTTCTAGTGTTTACTATCTGATTGAAATGCAGTCGAATTCAATTATTGAAGCTCCATCCTTTCTATATGATCCCCCATCTCTCCTACAAAACAGTTGCTGACAGTTACTTGTGCTCGGCAAACCCGTCAACTAGCGCATTCTTTCCACCTTCGAGTCAAATCCTTCTACTATCGCAAAACGATGCCGAAGTCTGACATGCAAACTTTAACAGTATTTCACTTTAGGTTATGCACGATGTTCTTTCTAAGCACTGTCTGAATGTTGGTTGTCTGTGCGCTGACTGAAAGTATGGTTTCAAAAAACGCACCATTAGTAACGTGTCTAGTATGCTGTCCATAGTTTCACTCGTTTTTGGTTAAAATACTACATTTATGGTGGTGGTAAAAAAAAGATTCATTTTATTCGGTTGTCCGTGGATGACACAGTAGAGTTTATTCTACAATCCAAAATCCACAACGTCCTAGATATTGTTATTATGTAAACCAAAAATCAATCTTCACCTGACACGTTGGGCACGTAAATCCGTGTAAAACAATTCTATTAGTTTAGCTGCTATTCGTAGTTTAGTGAAACATGGGCCGGCTGGAATGGGTTTCAACTAATGCAGGAATATACACACGGCAACTTCGAATTAGAAAAGGACTTCTTTTATTTCACGTTGAATTTTTGATGTTTATTTGGTTTGATTTTGGTTGACATCAGTGCGTCCTTGAAATAAATTGCGCAAATTATCATAATTTCTTCGTGTTCAGACCGTTGCTTTTAAATGGCTCAAGGGAGTAGTTTGTCCTTGTCTTGACTTGATGAAGTTCCATCCCATAGTGTATGTGAAACTGTTTGGCAAATTTCCGAGAATGCCGTGGCACGTTCTAATGAACGGAGCGATTCGTTCAGATGCAGCTTAGATCAATTGAAACCTTCCTTTGCTCTCTAGACTTTCAAACGGATTGTGTCAACGGGGAATATGTGTGTACTCCCGGTAGTAAGTCGATTACGTTTGCTTTCGAAGCCGGTCTCTGAAACAGGATGGGAAAAGTGCTGTGTGATGAGAACGAGATAGCCAGCCAATTCTCACTTTTTATGTATTTATGAATGAACTAGTAATTGAAGAGGAAAGCCAATCCAAAGGCATAGCCAGAGAGCTATTTAAAACTAATTTGAAAATTGTCTGGCCCAACGTGTGAACTCATGCTCAGTTAACAGATAAGTAAACTATAAGCTTAAAATTATGTATACACAGCGAGGATTGACAAGCTGAACGTGTGAAATGGATTTACTTTTTGAAAGATAGTTTCGAGTTGGTTTACCGCACATGGGATTAGTGGGTCAGAAATGTGCGAGATGTGACAGCTGACTAGAATTCCGTAGATGTTTGACAAATAACTTACACACAGTCCGTTGGTCAGATGTTGCAGAAATGTAAGTGTAGCTACTGCTGCCGATGTCGATGAGTGATCATCACTAGGTGGATAATAAAGAAGAGTGTAGCTAATAAACTGACATATTCACCTCACAGGTTTGACCGTTGTTTATTTAGACATTGGCCAATTTTGTCCACATTCAAGATGGTGTCAGAATGTCGCAGTGGGAGTTCGTAAGTTATACCCGGTACCATATATCCTGGCCAATGTAGTTGCATTCAGCAGTCCTTATAAATTCAAACGTAAGGTCTAAGTAGTAAACCGGTTCAACATTGCGGACTGTAAAATTCCAGGAGTGTTGTTGTGGACTGGAATATTTCTTCTAGCTTCGGTTATGCAGCATAAATGTATTCGGGAATTTTGCGATTCTCAACTAACTAGCGATATATATCTTTTTTCAATTCGTCTTCCTGTAACAAAGTTATAAATTTGATCACACAATATTCAAGGAAATCACGTTGCAAGTGCTCATTCCGCCTGTGACACTGTTTCCCTGTTTGAAAATCATACGCCAATTGCACAAAGCTTATTAATAATTCCAGACCGCTCACTTAGATAAGTGTTAGACAGCATAAGTATAATGAAATCACCTGTGAGAACAGAAGTTGGTCATGGTGCTTTCTGTGACGATTCAACAAGTCAAGACAATTCAGACAATCAATCATGATATCAGATTTATGACCAACATATTGTCTCTTTCAATAAATTTTTGAAAAATTTTGTGTCGCGGTTTGATCATTTACGCGATTTAAAATTGTGATACATGATGTTATTACACACAGAACCAAGAAGAAAAGTTTGGAATACTGCAGCGATTAGATGTAACTATTATCTCGAGTTCTTTTTTCACCCAGAATTGTACAATCACTTTAGGTCATGGCGAACTGTACTAAGTTAGACCATATGTTTCGCCAGCTATAACAGCAAAATGAATCAATCTAAATTTCCGGTTAGTCTTAAAATTCAGACCAACAAGCGTTTGTCAAGCCATACTTGCCAGTTACCTAAAGCACTCCTGAGATATCAAAGAAGAGGAAATTGGTCCCACTCACTGTTGCATATCCTAGACCCAACAGTCTGATTCGCGTTTAAACAAGCTGACAATTAACCTAGCCTTATGATAAGTTAGAAACGCTCATTATATCCACACTGCCTACACGGAAGTGCAGTTCTTATGGTCCGAAAGTCGCTCGCTAGCTTATCCGGGCTAAACACTTAGTGACCAACTTCACATGATTTGAAAATGCTCGTGACTGCAACGTGAAAATGTCAGGAGAACTTGCTCCAACTTGATCGTGAGCTGTGTTGTGAATATCGCTTGGACTGGAGGAGTCCTCATGACAGTAAAGATTGGAAATTCATGGTGAGCACTCATATTGGCCAGAACTCTACATTTCTGTTGTATTGAACATAAATTCACGGTCACTGTACAGCTTTGTTCGATTCTTCGGAAATGGAATGCTTTTAATTTATCAAATGGTTAAAAATGAATAGCAAACTTAGGAATGTCGAAATCAAGTATCGTTTATCTGGACAGCTTCGAAAAATGGCTTTCTGCATAAAAAAATTTGTTCGAACAAGCCATTACTATGCCTGCATTGTCGAAACGGACCTGTCTTCAAATTGGAGCCCACATGACATGCTCGATTCAACCAAATTATGTAAGCCACAAATTTGCATTAAAACATGAGCTAACAATAAATCACAATGACAGTGTGCAGTACACACGCTGTCTTCAAGGACCAAATTTGTAGTCGTGCCCTAATTAATGGAAATGTTTGACTTCAGTCCATGTGGTTGACAATAACCTATGAAACAGTACGGAGCTCGAGTTGAAAAACATCAGAATGAGATTGCCTTGTCCAAATCTGCGTGATGTATGACTAAGACCCATTACAATGTTTGTATCTTGTTAGGCTTTGACAACTTCACTTTTGTGTCTGAATTGGGCAACCGTGGTTTTCTCTCATGTAATGGATAACCACATACTTCCTTTAACTTCCTTGAGTGTCTTCGCTTACAAAATGTGTTCAACCGTGCCTAATCAATAACACACCGTATATATTTCATTGAGATATAGCTCCAAGCACGATACATTCCAATAACATGTGTCACAAATTTCTGACCAACTTTGAATATGTGAACGACTAGCCAAGTGTCCTGCAGTGCGTACATTTCGAGGCACACTAAAACGTTTGGCACGTGATGGTTTTAGAAATGCAGCATTTGGATGTTTTCTTGTCATCAGTATTAGCAGTTGTTTGCAAAATTAATATGGTTTGAACGAGTTTTTGCCATGCACATACGTAGAAAATACGACAGCTATCATCGTCGCTGTTCTGGATAGCACATGTTGACTATATGATGCGGTTTTGTCCAATTATCTTAGTGGTTAAAATATTCCCAAAACACTCATCAGGAAGACAGTGTAGCAAACAATTATCTAGGTTTTGCTTCTCACATATTGTCATGACAACATCAGTTTGACATTGCTAATTATTGAACAGCCAGTATGTTTGTGGGCTAGAAGCACAAATTAATCGGGTGTTTTGAGTGGAAATAGTGAGCATGGTCTTGACATTACACGGACGTTTAAAATATATGCATACTCCTGCACTATTTCGTTAAACTCGCACAATTTCTTTATACAACGAGTTTTTTGTCACATGGTAGAAATACGTTGATAAAATAAAAATTTCAGTAATTTGCCCTTGTTGCTTAATTCACGTCGACCTGAATAATCTGACTTGTTTTTTCCATGTGCAAAAGCGTCATTGCGATAGTTTAGGATGCTTAGTCAACACGATTCAAGCGACACCACAAAGAACGTCGTCTCTCTGTAAATCTACAATACTTTCATATGAATGCGCTAACCTAATTCTAAACATGTGGACAAGAAATATTTGTATTTTGATCGCTGAACCGCAGTTATTTCTTAAGTGTCTTCTGTACACTCTGCTTGTCTAGTCCATCACATTTTGATCAGTCTAACTGTATTGAGCTCCTATTTCTCCCCGTTCGATCGCTTGCATTTTGCTAGTCATCAATATAAACATATCCTATTTTCAACGATTCCAATGTTGAGTTCCCTTTGAGTAAACAGCGACGTTCTCTAAATTCCAATGTCTTCATCGACAGGTAATATTACTCCCTAAACACCGCTTGCATTTGTAATTCACGCTTGCCTATTTGCATTTACACACATAGGGAGAATAACAACAAATAGATCGATGATAACCAGTTATTCCCTATGGCCACAAAGCCATTCACTATTGGTACCAATGATAAACTAAAAATTGACTGCCTCAGCAATCTGGTACTGTTGAAATGCTTTTCTGCACAAAAAAATTCCAATCGACTGCTGTCCTTACGATGAAGAACGTTTCCGACGTATGTTTCATAGGGAATTTTCCGGATTCATTTAGAGGCTAGAGATGAATATGGGGGTGACTGTTTTGGGCATTTCGGACTGTTAGTTTTCTAGTTGGGTTGAGGTGTCGCATTTACGCGCCATGTGTGAAGTCAAAGATATATTACATTATGCAGCTGCTAAGGTACAAGTTCGTTATATAACTGTGCGGAAAAAACTTCGCTGCCGTAATGTTTGACGTACGGCTTCAACCGTGAGTTCAACAATGATTCTAAGACCCATATGAATGTATCTATCTGCCAATCTCGTTTTATAATGATGAGAAAGTTTTCATAAAATTCAATTACTTCGGACAGAATACTTATTTCTGTTGACAATTTTGACATGCCGAAAATGTTATTTTCCCCAGAATTCCTTTTGTACTCGAACCAGCAACATACATTATCTTGTGACACATCAACAAGCTTTCCTCGCTTGTCTGCGTGTTTCCAATTCGGATGGTCTCAGTGTCCAGTTAGTGAATTCTCACCTGGACTTGATCTGTTTTAAAAACGCTTTACTGGGAATGGTAGTATTTTTGGCGCTCTTATCCACTGAATTTTTGATGTTTCAATTACTGAGCACATTACTCCCTGGAGTTTTGAATTTTGGGCTTTTGATCATATCCGAGTCCACGACTTTTGCCAGGAAATCAACGCACATGGTGCGAGACTTAAAATAAGCTTTCATTTTCAACGGCTCCAGTCGCTGAAAACCCAATGGAAATAACAAAGAGGTTACATTCCTCGTAACACTTCAGACACTACGTGTATTTTACCTGGCTGAACATATATCACTTTACAAATTTAATTTCGCCGTGCCGTTTCGCATGAATGGGAAAATAAACCGGTGTCAACTGAACACATTTAAACACAGTCATTTAATAAGCCCAGTCTGCTCCCAAGAACATGTGCATTTAACGACTTCAAAAAGCCCAACTATTTGAACTTAGCAAACACATGTATGCTCCGTTTTTTTGAGAGGCGGTTGGAATAAACAAACACGTTCAGCATTTCCGTGCCTTCCCTTTCGTTTGGACGAATAGCGAGCAACATACTTTTGCCCTATTCAGGACAAAAACACGCTTGAGGAACGAAAGGAATTCACACACCGACTTTTCATGAAGCCAAGAATTGTAACATTACAGTAATACAAAAATGTGCGCAAATTTGTGCACAACACTCAAGCGGCAGTGTGAAATTATCCTAATCATTTACCGGAGTGCATACCGTCATTGGGCACATGCTGATCCATGACGGGCTCAGAAAACAGCGTGGCATGACACGCTATTTCTACAAATTTGCTTACAGGAAACCAGGTGGCATAGTGGAGGAAGAAAACGTTTGGATACCAGAAGTCTTTTCGCATGGATTCTCTTTCAGTCAGGAACGACGTAATTGAGTTTAATTTCCAACTAAATGACGACAGTCGAAAAATCGGAAGGATTACTTGACTGAAACGTTTTACTCAAAACTCTTTATGCAAACCCCCAGTTAAAAACCGCTGAATGCTGTTTCTCTGCCACAAGCATGCCAGTTGGTTTTCAACAATGATATCACTGGCTTAATCCGCTAGGCGGCCTGAAATTAATTAAGGAATTCTCCTTGACAGTCTCGGTTAACTTTGGTTGTTCATTGTTTAGCTTTAAAAAAGTGTCAAAATCTCAAGGTAGTTCGTGGATTGATATCGCTTCAAAAATAACGGCTTATATTTAATCAAAACCCCCTCATTTAATTCAACGGAGGCAGTATCTTCAATCCAGCTGAGAAATTCTAATCACGAGGCAGTCGACTACAATGAACAGAGGGTTCCTGTTTATCCCTCTTTCGAAATAACTGAGCTGGCTGAACATTATTCATATGGTGTTGTGGTTAAGCGTTTGGAAATATTAATGCACCGACTGCCTTAACTTTTTTTGCCGTTGTCAAAAGGCTAGTCTTATATTTTCACGACAACCGAGATGCTGTGTCTGTTCCAAGCAAGGGTATGGACTACTGATAATTTATCATGAAACCTAACTTCTAATCTACTGGTTTCATTTCAAGGCTTATTCATTTCAAGGCTTATTTGAAGGCCTGAGCTACTATTCAGTACGGGCTGTGTTCAGTTTAAAATATTTCACTAATTTTGACAAGCTTCATTGCACAAGATTAACAGTGCAACTACCACACTGACAATCATCTATGCAAGGTTACTCGAATACACCTGTTAATGTGATTTAGCGACTAAAAAATTCGTCCGCCGGTAAAGTGCATCCAACTGTGTTCAAACATGTGTCGAATAACATCAATCTTCTGTGTGCCTTGTTTATATTCAAAGTGGACAACTTTTGTATCAATTCTTTCAATTTTAATGAAAACGTTCGAAACTTTATCGGCGCATTTGATAGTTCGGTCGCACCACGGTCCCGAATATGACGAAAACAAGTTTGCTGCAATCTAACACAATCAAGTTCTACTGCTTTGCTTGTTCAAGATGATACCTCGTAACTTTCGACGTCCAGGTAATCAAATTCTTCTGTTTAGATGGTGATTCACTGTTAGAGATCAAAACATTAACCACAGATAACTCCATCACATTTGAACATCTCTGTGCAGTTTCTACCTAACGACAGTACTATAAACCTTTCTTGTAGATATGTGTCAAAACTTCTTGACAGCATAATACGTGATTTCGCGGACATTGCTGATTAAAATAATTATAGAACACCACAAATCTCCGTTGCTCTGGGCCAAGTACAATATCAGCATCATCACCATCATCATCGTAATAGCCATGAGCCTGACCAATGGTACTGTGGCTCGGGCCGCCTCTCACCTCAGCAGTGACGTGGAATATCCTAGAAGGAAACATTACTACGAAGGTCAACAAAGATTAAAGAAGACTAAGCGGAAGAACTGGGAATGGTATGGATACAGGTACGCCATTGACTACGACACATCGCCATCTCGGATAGCGTATCTAACCAGCGGTTTGTGTGATCACGAGGACCCCATCCAGGCACGCGATGCCTGCCAACTTTGTTCATTGGAGCAGTCAAGGTCTTCATATTTCGTGACTACGTTGTAGCTTGACCAACATGCGGTTTTACCCAACTGTTGGTGGCCTCAGTACATAATGTCCGGTACGGTAAACGCTCAGCTGGCACCTGGAAGGACCGGAGTCCTAGTCAGTATAGCCTGCCAGATCAAAACAGTACACAAGCCCGACCACCTCGTTTAGATAACAGTAGATGTCGGAAAGTACAGTACCAACTGCTGTCTGTTAAAAAGCTTCAGTAGCAGCACGGTTGGTTTCGGAAACTAGCACAGAACTTTGTTCAAGATATGACTATTAATGCATATTTCACTGAATACTGGGTTTTGTGAGATGCTAATCATCGTTTGTAACGGCCAGTTCGAACAAACTAATTTTTCTTCTTTGTTACCTCGAAAACCTGAGAAAAAGCAGCTTCCGGATATGTCTCATGTTGCCTTCAGAAAATTTCTCCGAACAAAGGCTCATTTACATTTCGGTCAGACGCCATATAACATCTAGTTCTGTTAAAGCAAAATGCACCTCAAACGAGCTCTTTGCATCTGATGGTTTCAGTTGCGTATGCTCTGGTAGGCTTTATTTATGATTAAGGAAGTCAACTTCATAAGTAGTTGCCGCAGATTAACAGACAAAAATGCAGGTACTGCGGAAAAATTAACAAGCAAACAAAAAGCCTACAGACACTGTCAATTATAAGATGTCAAACGCAAAACTGAAATATGAACTTCTGATAATCTCAAGGGATCCCGTGAACGTTTGTGATTCATCTACATCTCTAAATCCCAGCAAGATCTTACGCTTGTCCCCCAGTAACTGAGACAATTCGTGTAACGGTGTTGAGAGCCTCGAAAAAGTTCCCATAGAAAAGACTGCTTTCTTCATTTTTCGATTTAATTTTGTGCAGTTGCGCTACACCGCTTAGAAATAATAACAGAAATGGTCCGTCGGCTAACATTCACAATGGTCCACTAGGAGATAAAAATAAACAGATGCAACTCAGAGGCTCCTGTGTACCGCAGAACGAGATTAATGAGTGTGATTCACGATATGCAGCATTTGTGACAAGACTGTCGTATCGTTTTGACAAACGCGCGCTTTAAGAACGCCCACCATTTTGAGATAGCAACTTTATTTAAAGAAAATATTATACCTAAGGAACATAACCCCACCATTAGGTTATACTACATCTGAACTTATTGAATAAGATTAAATTATGGCAGTGAATTGTGTTACAGTATGTCAACAGCATATGCCTGCATGGACATTTTTGGTTTCGTTCTGGATTAACTGTCTGTTGCTTTAGAGGACATCAAATGAGATGCGCAGAACAATGAGAACTGCCCAATTACCGTTTACTCAATAACACGCCACGTACAGACAGAGTGTGTGGCGTCTACGCCACCGTGGAGGAAAAGACTGATTGCTTGAACAAGTGAGTGCCCCTCAATCGCTTCACCATAACCAACATAAGGCATGGCAAACTTCATCATCCGCTATGCGTCCTCACTAGAACAGTAAGTCACTAACTGCACCAGTTTATTCAGAACAGTAGTACCTGAACGGATGCCGTAGTCACCGGCCAACAATGAAGGCAGTTCGAGCTCATGTTCCATCACTGTGGGCAAAAGATTGGTTGGAGAATCCCACGAGGTATTCCTACACTCAAATACATATTGTTCAGTAATCAACATAATATTCCGTCGTTATTTGGCGTATGTTTTTCGTCTGCTACGAACGAAAGTAAGCAGACTGTGAACATATCACAACCTGTGACCCAATTCTTCTCAGAAAAATAATTGATGAGTTAGGCTAAGTGGTAGAAACACCAACACGATCAAGAAAAACGTGACGCAAATGAAGCCGAAGTCTGATCATTGATGGAACTGATGGTACGCCTTGTTATTTGCAAGATCAAAAAAACGTCTTTGGCTGTGCCATGTCATTTAATGGACATGATTCGTCCATTAACCTCCTGGCGTCCAGTGCTATAGAAACTGGTTGGAACAACCCATCATTTGCCGTTATGTGGGTATGTGCTCGTCTACTTACCGTTTGTCTGTACTGGACAAACGTGTAAGAGCATCGAGTTTTGCGTTTGCAAATGATCAGAGCTAACAAAGCATTAATACATCGTACCGTATCTTCTTTTCCCCTCGAGAAAGTTTTCTTCAAATTAGCACAGAACCACTAGGAAAAGTTGACGAAACGGAGTGGTTAAACTGGTGGAATTATTCGTAGGTAAAATTATTACCTATCTTGGTTACAATCTGCTTGCCAGTTATATTCAATAAGTAGGTTGTGCATTTAAACTGAAGATGATTGAATAGAAATAGCTTCATTCGTTACATCTTGGTTTTGCTAAATATTACAAAATTTTCAGCAGACTGCAGAATGCTAGCAACCCAGTAGTACTGTATAAACTTGACGTGTTTAAGTTAACAAAAAGGGGGACAGCAAATGTTAAAACCTGTTATTTGAAGAGACGTACAAATCAATTTTTTCCACGGTACCTACGAATAATCGTCAGAAGGTGTCACACTAACTCTACTGAAGTCTCCCTGAAGTGCCAATCACGTAGAAGTTGTAACACTGTTGTAAGTTCATTGGAAAAACTAGAAGTTAACTTTAGTAAGCTCACGGTGGATGGAGCAACTGCTCTCCCATGAATGAATGCGTTAGAAATGTGCTTTCACCGAAATGCAAATTAACCAGTTTGAAGAGGCAGCATTCGCCAAAAGTTTAAAATCAAATATACATCTTTCTAACCAAACCCTTGTATCTGGAACCGCAATTCGATTATCTAATTCTACTCCCCTTCGATTACAACCTGTCTTCCATAGTAAAGGTTGAAAGCCTAATGTTTGTACATGATGACTTCTGGTAATAATACTTGCACGGCAGCTCTACCTTATCGAATCTCTTAACAAAAGAATTAGTGTGACGACGAAAATTCTGTGTACAACTGAAAACTTTACTTCCCCCAAGTCATAACAAAGACGTATATGTATCCATCTGAAGTGACAAGATGTGTGAAGCTGACGTGAGAAGACTAGTCCATAGTCAGGAGAAAAGTTAAGCTCCACCAACAAAAAGGCATTGTAGAACTTACTGTAATTCACGAACGAATTTGAATTAACTGGCTTTTCTGTGCTGAAAGCTTTGAATCTATTCTCAGACCTCATAGCTTGCGAGACATTTACAATGCCTATATCCTTCTGAACATGTAAGAAAGGCGAATCGCCCCACCAATTTGAAAAAAATAATGTTGCTTCGCTGTAAAGCAAGTAGGTTGAAGTTTTGAAGGTATAAAGTAAAACGTCTGTTTGCACTAGCTAAAGCAATCAACAGACTTGATGAAAATGAACTGAAGATGTTTCTTTCACGTTTAAATCTTTGGTTGCAAAAGTTATGTAACAAGAGACGGTAAACCATATATGTGAGTCTATCACCCCTCCAAGATTGAAATTGATCGAGACCAGTTTTGTTTGCTGTAGTTGTTTGTTTTACCGTTTTCAGTAATCTTGATTGTTGTACGCCATCAGCACAAATAAACATAATTCTGTCCGTTCAATTCACAACATACAATGAGGAAATGTGCCATTTTAGAAAGAATTTGACGGCAAATGTATTAGCGGCCTGTTGGTTGCGGTCATCACACGTTAACAAACAATGGACCGTTTGACTTTCGGTCCGAATCACGCCCAAATTGTGCACTCCTATATAAAATAGCGCTGATATCCATTTAGAATTGGAGTTGCACGCCAGCATGTTTCTTACTGCCGGTGCTCTACTCAGTTACTCTCGTCAGTTTCATTTGGGCTTGCTTACGTAAATATCACCCATTCATCAGGTAATCTATATTTACACGCTCATGTCATGTTTACCCACCAAACAAGCTGCCGGTTTGCACAAAAGTGAATCGAGCAATAAGTAGAAAGTTGGTTGCTTGGACATCTGAGGATGCGTGCCATAAAGCCTAATGTATGATGCTGATGCGCCCAAAATAAATAGAGGTCTGAGACGATTTCAACTGCTTTGTGTAAACAACTCAAACGGCCACAGCACCAAAAACTAGCAATATCTCACTAACAATGGTAATCGAGTCAGTATTAAAATTGTGGAGTCCAAATCATGGAATGTGCGAGCAAAATGGCCTGCCATCTCTCTAACCAGTCAGAATGCAACCCATACTCAACCCGAAGAACCAGTGCCTAATATTCTTGGAATGTTCGTGGAGATTTTACTTTTGAAACTTTGTGCGTCTACTAATCAATCTGAGAAAAATGTGCCAAATTTGGTGAACAACACGAAATCATTCCACAAAACTGAGTAAACATCAAAGGCAACGCTGATTTATTCGGCCAAGGGGGATGGAAATCGAGTTCATGCAGGATTTCCGATAGGTGTCAGCTAGTGCGCGATGTTTTATGCCATGAAAGCTGATATTATCTGTTCTATCCATCGATTTTATCATCCGCACACAACCTGTTCTACGCTAGCGGATAAACTGTTGTAAAAATGCTCTATTCATCTTCGTGGCGAACCCATGATTACAGAGTAGCTAGAAACGACTCTTACGGAAGAGGACAGTTAGAAACACCAGCTACATATGGATGCTCCCTTAAGTATGCTTGGCAAACTTGTCAATCCAACGGATATATTCGCCAATTCTAACTAGGCCCACGATGTTATGACATGTGTAATTTTATGAATAAAACTACCTGATGCAACACTTCTGAGTTAACCCGACGCGAAATGCAAGGAACGATCCGAAAACTGTCAGTAAGTGCCACTTCGCAGCTGGATTTACCGACACAGAACAAACCTTCCCAAACGACTTCACCGAGAAAACCATCGGAATGAATACACACATTAAAACTTACAAAAGGAACAAACTGTTTCAAATTACAAAGTTTTGTTCGTTTTGCTGTTTGTTTTCAGAAAGTGGCAACTTTGAACACATCTTGGAAGACATAATGCAGCTTCACAAATTGAAAGGCGGATATCTGTAATAAAAAGGAAGAGTGTGCGTCTTTTCAATGTTCAGAAATGATATTCCCATCAAAGTCAACTCTACAATTCATAAATGGTGTTGTTCCGAAACTTCTACACCAAAATTTCCGTATTTTGAACCTATAGCGTCTGATGCTGCAAGTGTTCTCTGTACCCTCTCACGGTTTTTTGACTTTGAGCTAGTTTCAGTGACGGAAACAGACGTTGAGTTGAACGCAAACGTGAGTACTGCTTGATCTAGGAAAAGACTTACAAAGACAAACTCATACTACTGACTAGTTGTTTCAGAAATAGTTCATGTAAATTACACGTAAATCATACCTTAATAATTACCACTACCACCGTATTGTATTGGATGAAACCAGTCAGCCCAACTGCTCTGCCTAGTCAAGGCCAAAAATTAAAACTGGTGAGACGTTAAATTCTGGATCCGACAGGGACCACCGTAATTCCACTGCAAAGCAAACCGGTGGGCTTTTGTACGTTTACGGTTCCTGTGACCCATTATGCAACATATGACTTGCTAAGCCTTCACGATTATAGTTGGGCCACAGCATTGCCAACAGACTGATTCATATTGTGAGTTAGGAGTGTTTATTTATGTAGACCCAGTCATTGTCAAATCAGATAAATTGATCAGTCTCGTGTACACATAAAATTGATGCCAACATTTCCATTATGTTGGTGCAAAGTCTGCCTGTCATGTTTGGTTTTTGCTCAGTTATAAATCATTACATACTCATAAGGCTACCTAGGATAATGCGTAACAATAAATCATAATTTATTGAATTCATGGCTGTCTCCACCTGCTTCTACAATCATATTGCAGATGAGAGTCGTTCATACAATCCTTTAAAACACCCACTGGATCGGTTAATGGGGTCTAACCTATGCACTCTAAAAACACAAATTTCATTTGATAAACTATTCGGAAGTTTAAACTTAAAAAATAAAGGGAGGAACCGTTACAAATCTCCAAATGACAAAATTGAGATGTAATTCACAACGACTGATGTTTTAAAAAGATTTCACAATTTATTGTTCATCCTTCTCTCCTCAAAATTTGAAAGCTGCCATCTAAAAGACTTGCGTTCAAGTTATTTCCGCGTTTATTACCCAAACTGAATATGCAACGTTTTCAAACGGATGGCTTTGAAAGACCATTAGGCTGTTGTCTGAAGCATGGATAGTTAATCTGTTACCAAGAAAACATCACTAACCAGTATACATTGATCAGCTGGTTCAATGAAGTCACCTGGTTTAACTTAACCAGGATATGAGCAGGTGGCTTATGGCGAATGCCCATACTTTTGATAGAATGTTTAGACATGCAGATGAGGACTGCATACTATTGGCTGTAGAAAGCTATAAGGTGTACATATTTTCTGCAGCAAAATCTGGGAAATCATTAGGCGGCGTCCACAGCAAGCTTTAACAAATTCATCTGTCCCCCACCGAGTTTAAGTAATCCAAGGAAATATGCGCTTACAAGAAGGTATATTAAAAAGAATGTAAATATATACATATTCCTTGAAATACCAACGGTAATTTGACCACGTTTTGTAAAGAACTAGCAGTGAAATGAACTATCTGACGGTCTAATAAATAAAATTCTATACAACCAAATATTTTCTAAGCTGAGCACTGAACAGTTTAGCAACTACTTGATTATTTGTTAGTTAACTTCAGTTAAAAATACTGTCGAAATGTAGACCCCGGGTGTGTGAAATGCTAAAAGAAACCGAAAGATAGTATGACGCAAACATTCCAAAGTGCAAATAGAATTCTGGCCATTGGGCATTACGCACTCCCGAAGGTTCGCGAATTAATCCCAGGAACTAGCAAACACTTGTGCTTTACAAGGCAGGACCTAGGAAACCACAGCAAACAACTACCACTTATTGTAAGGTAGGAAGTGATGTACATCACCTGCTTAAAAGTATGGTTGTTTTCGATACTTAACAAGAGAAAGTTGAGAAACACCGGTTTAATATTGTCCTGTGTCAGCTGACTGATTGCATGTCGGTCTTGCAGCTAAACTGACAACCTTTGGCACAAAAAGACAAAACCAAATTGCAATTATTTACACGTTCATTGCGGAATACTTTACTGATAACTGGCACGTAGTGAACAATATGTCACATGTTTTCCATGTCAGGTAGTGATCGGGAAAACTCTCAAGAGATCATATCAATTATCTGAATGGAATATTATATATCCGTACGGTTTATGATAACTCACTCCACCGTTCGCTTTGTAGTGTTGTACGTATGATTCCAACAGATGCACCCAGATAGACATCTGTCAAACGAACAAATTCAACAGTTTTTAGCAAGAGAAATAAGAAAGATGAATCAAAAGTCTTCACCCCGATCTAATTAGTTTTTTCTGTTTTATTTCTTCCGCAAGTCGAAACTCTTAATAAGTCTGTTCTTGATTGAGTTTGGGTTGAATAAAACGGGTTTAGACATTTGTCACTTTCGACACCAGTCTGCTTCACGGGCCGACAAAAGACTGGCTATCTGACTGACTAGGTTTTGTATTACGTTGGAAAGCGTGGCGCTAAGCTCAAGAATGAAAATCTTGGTCTCATTTTGTCTACAGGCACGCTCTTTTGAACGTACCAAACATTGCGCTTGTTGCCTTGCATCAGCACAGCCAGTCTGGTTTGATTGATTTTTTGAGGAACCCATTCCAGTTGTCAAAACCCAAAGAAATTTTCACGTTGAGATGCAACTTCCTCCTCCGTATTTATCGCCAAACAAAACAAATCGCTAGTAAGCACTATTAACTTTCATGGACGCATACAATCCAATGGTGTATTTCCACTATGGCACATAGTCTTCAAACGTTCAAAAGACGCCCAAATCTTTGTTGTGTGCAACACAGTATCTCAGCCTGTTATCCTCACGTATGCGTAGCTGCGTCCAACCTCTCTATACTAATCGACAATCGTAATTATTGTTTCATGTGCATTATTTTAAAAGTTATTGGAGTGTGCAGCTCAAGTTGCCTTGAAGTCAGCAATACGCTTCACGCGTTGCAAAGGGTTGTGTTGGAATTACAATGACAACCTTTAACTTCGTGTTAAACCTAAAAAACAGTCAGAAATAGCACAAGCAGTGAAAATTTATTGATTTTTTTTAATTGTTCATGAAATGAGGTTCCTTTTTGAGTAAGTTCAGGTTGGAAGAAATAGAGTAGAAACGAAGTAAAGGGGCATATTCAAACAAATGTTCTCACCGGTGTATAACTGGATATGTAAAAGTATACTCAGAAATTTGACAAAGGGCCTTAAATTACATCCGCTAAGTTTTATAGTGCAAAGGCTCCACAAAATCTACCATGATGGGATAGATGCTTTTGGAAGTAATCCAAGAATTGTAGTACTCATCGGCAGCAAACCAGAAAAAAACTTTATATAACGTAAGATCCAGAAAGTGCGCTGACGGATACCGGTAATTTAACTGACAGGGTGAGTTTTCGGATTAGGGAAAAGAACAGTTAGCACGGAATGACATACCCTGTTCTTACTCAGCTAACTGCAGATATGTAAAAGAAAACAAAACGAGGTGACATGCATTAGATAGTTTCCCATAATTTTTCCCATTATTGAGCGAAAACGTCAAAACCTCTGAATGTTCAATTTGACCATCACTCACATTTGATCGCAGCCTTCGCATTCAGCTAGACTTTGCAGCCAGCCTCTTTCGCAAATAGGCTGGCTGCAAAATCTATCTGAATGCGAAGGCTGCGATCGAATGTGGGTGATGATCAACTTGAAAATAAACCAAATCCCCGACTACTCATCGGTAACCTCTGGATGTGTTAACAAACAGGCTGTGGGAAAATGACCAAAATAACGACGTGTTTAAACTGTTCACTGGCGGGGATAAGGCTGTCTAGAAGGAAATCGCGTTGGGCGCCGGCTGGTCGGCACTACGTATTCCGTACCTTTCAGTACAAAATTGTGTTAGTGGCATGGATGTTATGCACATGAAAATAAAGTAAGAAGTGTACAACTTTTGAGTGTGACATTTCGTCGTAATCCGGCGTCTTCGATCGCCAAACACCTAATCACAACAGATCTTGTGGTTGACCCCGACACTTCGTTCACGGTCCTATTGTGCAATCTCGACCCTAGATTGTTACCGTTCTCCGAGGCAATGTTGATCCAGCGTCACGCACCGGCCCTTTGTTGGCAAAAGGTACTGATGCAATCAATTTTGTTGCCGTGGCAGTGAAACCTGAGTGCAACTAAGTGAAGTTCGTTCAGTTCATTGTTTTGACGCTTCGTGCTTAACCTATATAACCGAATGTTTTATGTCACCGACTGATGAGAATAAACGAAATGCTTGCATCTCGCAATGCATGTCTTCTTGCTGTCCTGATGAACTTGATGAAGGGAACTAAGTGTTTCAAATTTCGTCGTAAGATAAAAGAGTGAATCATTACGCTCTGCTTGGTACACCCGAGTGGACTTCATTAGTTGGGTGGAGTTATCGAAGTTACCAAAGGTGAGAGAAATTATAGACCATCAGAAGACTTTTCTTTGCCAGACTCCAAAAGGATAACCTTTATATAACCCTCAGCTCACGACCAAAATAGATCGACAAATGAAATGAACACGTGGGATCTGACAGCGAATTATTGGTTGCAGTGCTGAAAGTGCGATTGCTCTCTTTGATATCGACAGCTAGTTCTACGAAACAAACCTAATCGGTCCAACTTCTTCATGATCTGCTAAAAATCGCGGCGATTCTTTCACCCAGTAATGCGGAAAGAACTGCACCTCACTGACGAATTAAATTTCATTTCATGGGGTTTTTATTCCTGCGAAATCTCTAGAAGCACGCATGAGATAATTTGTCCGTGTTAATATCGACTTTTTCTAGGTGTAATAGCTACTAGAGGAGAAGGCTAGATGTGCAGTCAAATGCTTATAATAGACAGACCGGAATCCGCATATAATGAACTGCAAACCGGATAATGCCATGGTTCCCGTGGGTGTAATATTAATATAGGGTAGAGACTGTTGGCATGTGATTCTACGATCTACACAAAGAGATGCAGCTTGGAGCATGTCGTGCTGTAAACCGCGGTAGTGTTTCAGATTACTTTGGTCAGAGTTTGCTGTGAACTGCAAAAACTAGTTTGTTACTCTGGAAAGCACAATCAGTCTGCCCATCAAGACAAGCTACAGCGAGAATAGTGTTCAGAAGTCAGAAAGCATTATGAAGTATGGCGACAAATTGGTTGAATTCAACGCATACTGTAGAAAACGAGGGACATCCAAGACTATTATTAACTAACCACGAACATGACTGGGAGAATCACATTTATAGATCTCAGCGTCTACTCAACAATTAAACAGCCTGGGTAAACCTTTAGACACATCAGCAGAACTTCCGCTGAAGTCTACCTTGCATCACTGGTGTGGGTATTGGCGCGTCCACCAAGTCATTGGTGACACAGCTCTTGGAATTATGAGCTCGAAGTTTGACCGTCTCAAGCTACCAGGTTGCTTGCACTGTGATCAAAATTACTTTGGTGTTATCACTAACCTGTGTATTACTACAAGATCCAAGTATGGTAATCAGTATGAAAGAGTAGGACAAATTAGGAGCTTAAACAAACATATTTTAATGACGCTACACTTTTGGAATGCAAACCCTCATCAAGCAAGATACATTCTGACATCCTTCTGCAAATATCAATATATCAGTTTCAGCTTATTTTTTCTGTTTGCCCGAGTTCGTGTCACGGGGGTCGAAACTGTTTCCAAACAACCGCGTTATTACAATAATCTGCCGTTATTCAGACAATGATATTTCTCATATGAACATGGTTTTGTTTTTGAAGACAACCAGCTGGAGTCAGAAAACAGAAGCAGTGGGACAAAAAGTTTCACTGACAGAGTGTACACTTTTCACGTCGATATTTTTCAGTTGATAACTAGAGACAGCATTTAAAAAACAAAACTGAATGATAGAAGGTATAAGCGGTTGTGTCGTATTCAAGATCATATCTGCTATTCCCTGAAAATCTCTGGTAAACTGCTTGCGAGTGAAGTGAGCACTTCCTCACATGTTTCAAAACCATTCTTAAAATATCGCACTTGTCATCTTGAAAGTATTTTCTTTATGCCTGAAATATAACTGCGTCCTAGGAAAGATTCTATTTTTTGTGTTGCCATAAGAAACAAACATTCTCCTAATGTGATCCCATATCGTATTAATATGTTTAAGGAAATCCGCCTGTAGCATTTTTCTCTCCATGACAAATAAAAATGTCTTAAGCTGCCTCGTTATCTTCGCTTTCTCTAAACACTCATATTGAAGACTTCTTTCAGCTCGTGTAAGGAAACTTCACGTGAATAGAACTTGATGTTTCAACCGCCAGATAACCGTATAAACATTGAAGTCAAACTAATCTCTATTTGAACAATATTAGCATCCAAATGCTCTATTCTGTGGAATAAGACTTCCGGAGTATCTCTACAGGAACGGCAATATTTTAATTATATCGTCAAGTGTTTAGTACGTCGAAATTGTGTTCTCCCTTCACCATATAGTTTTCCCGTCTTCGGTCAATTCATGCTCACCACGTATGTCACGTGTGCTCTTAAAGTGACAGGGGTGTGCTGCAAGCTTGTAAGAAATTTTGCGCCACAGATAAAAGACAACCTACAAAAGTTGCTGGAGTGCTATCGATTTCACGCAGTTCCACTCCTTTGGTTAAGGTGGACCTGTCACACCACTTTCAAATAAGTGTGTGTGGCAAAGCTAGTTAGACAGGAGATTAATGGCTGTGTCATGCACAGCAATCAAACACATTATTTCCGCTCAGTCCTTTCGTTTGTTCAGGAAGTAAAAGCAAATATTCCATCAGCTAGAAGTAAACTTGCGTGGGCACAAGCTTACCTTATTCGGTATCCGGTTTCTTCTTTTGGAATTTCTGGAAAATTATAAGATCAAACGATTCACTATTCCTACCTGTCTACATAGGGAGGATAAAATTTTCAAATGACTGACACTAAATGACACAAACCGTTTGTAGCGATCATTCTTTATTTACCCCATTAAGTCGCTTCCTGATAGCAAATACCATGGATTCCGTTATTAGTGATTAGTTCTGTTCGCAACTAAGATTCAATTTGCAAAATTCGCTCAACAGTGAAGCATATGCCGTTACAAAATATATTAGAACTCGCCATGATAACTAATGTCCAATTGCTTTCAATCCATGTTCTTTATTAAAATATGTCTCGTATGCCATACGTAAATACCATGATTTCAAATTTTTAATTAGCTTCATAATTTGGTTGCTAAATCTTTGTTCAGCAATATTTAACATAGTACGTAGCTTACTGCCAGTATCCAACATACCTTTGTGAATAGTTAGGAAAAGGTGTATTTGGAGAAAATCGGTAGATCTAAAAATCTTCCATTAATAGCAATACCGCAAGAAGTCGTTTCCGAACATCGTATCGAGTAGTCTGTTTGTTGTAGGTGACTTAATCGAACGTGTTACATATTCGTTAAGCTCTGAGTGCTAATGTTCGCGTAATCTTGGTCTACTTGGCTCTGAGGCGAGTGATCAAATACGAGCTCACTTCATGTATTAACCTTTCCAGGAATATTTCAGTAAATTTCAGCCACTTACGTGTTTATTGCCTTTCAAGGATAGGACCACTAAAGAACCCAACCTGATGTATTATATAAACGCGAGTTCTAAAACATTGTACTCTGTTCATCGGAGGATTAATCAGTCGTCTTTTGGTAAGTACATACATCATTTCACATCACTTGGTACCACAAAATCAATTGATCGGGGGTCGCAGACACCAAAATCCAAAACCACACATGCGTGTAAACAAAGTGTGCTCACGAAATTCGGGCCGGATCCTGTTACCAACAAGATAAATAAAATAGTGTAGACCTCAAAATGAGTGAGTTTCCCTTGAACATAGTCTGATGATTAATCAGCCGTAAAACAGCCAAACACCTTGAGAAGTACATGCCCTTTTTCGGTCAATGAGCTGCTCGAAGTAAACAACTAAGGAGTCTATGATTATTGAACCCACTCCAGCGCAACCTGGAACAAAGGCTGGCGATGTTTCTGAAACCGTTCATATAAGCCGTTTTAATTCAAACAGTATAACAGGTGTTTGTGTTGTCTCACCTGCCAGAGGATGAAAACATCCAACCATGATACGTTACCAAAGTGGTACCCAGTTTGTTTATCTGCGGGCCATTAGTGCGAATTAATTATTTAAATAATGACATCAACTCACTGCTTCCACTGATTAATTGGTTAGATAGAGAAACATGAGGTCAGAGTTTCAGTAAGTAGAGTGGAACAACTGATGTTATACTGCAGTTGAAGTACGACGTTCTATTTGGTAGAAGTAAAATATAGACAGATTAAAATCGATGCTATCCGCAGCAACTCAGACCTATTTCGGTCGAGGTTTTGGCAGCATACATTGGAAACTGCTGGGATAAGACTGCGTTATTACTATGTAAATGATTTGTGGGCATAGAAACCAGGGAACACAACGCGTAGGCATTCTCTCACTTTTGTCGTCAGAGTCCAAATTTGCTGCGCGTGAACTGGAGTGAAGTAACTGCATGCGCCCTTCAACTGAAAACTCGGCCGCCGCACCAACAGTTTAGCGCTGACGTGAACTTACCGCCAAATACGTGGATCGACCAGTATGTGCACCTTAACAGTTTGGTTTCAAACATCTGTCAAGTAAATGTGGTGAGAAATCCACATCACAGTGGTCATGTTCTGTTCAATTCAGATACTCTCGACTGTCTGGTTTGAAAAATCATACGAAAGATTTTTGGGAAACACTCCGCAACTTGTGTTATCACTAACTTAACGAATAATACATCAAAAGCGATAACTTACCCTTAGTCAACACTAAAAACATATCGGTGCACTCTCGCCAAACGGCCAAACTGTGGAATATGGGTTCACTTGGTATGCGTTTGTGCTAAAGCTTACATACAACTCCGGTTACCAACTTAAGTACAGGGTTTTGGTATCCTCCATCGACAGAACAAGAAGACAAACGTGCTGTCAAGTAACTGAGCGCATTTGTAAATGTGTCGCACGCATGACGGATCTGAGTTTCAAGCCAACTGCGCAAATAACACTCAGCCGAGAGCTAAACGATTTCGCGACATTGTCGAAATGCAACTCACTAAATCAAAGAAAGTAAGGACTTCCCCAACGTCCACTCTAATGAAAGCAGGTAGTTAGTAAACTATTCAGTACATTTCCCCATCAAAAGTCAGCAACTCACTCTCTGCAAGAAAAGTTAGATGACGGCCTAATTCTGTCACAATGCCTGAGTTGAAATGACCTATGGTATGTTTGATGTCTGTTTCTAGTTTCCTCTATACGAATTTGTGCACATGAAAAAATGCCCCTGATAATTCTCTAACAAGCTACAAAATGTGTGCTAATGTATTATTTTGAGACGCTCAAGAAATTACTGTAGCCGGAGGAATATGTTACAGTTTACACGTATCATTTCGTTAGTGTAGAATTTGACCCTTGAGTTATGTCACCCGCAAATCCTGCTGTCTCCGTGCCGTCTGGCTACACTGATTTAGACAAGAACAATATATATATAAAGTAGCATTTTGGCAGCAAGCCTCCGAACAAAAACGCATTTCAAGCGGAAATTAAAGTCATTGGAACGGACGGACAGTAGCTGGAAAACATGTTCTACGGTGAAAACTTTTCGCACAAATATTCTGCCAATTCTCAGATTCGAAGCCATTTGCTGTTACAGCAAGAATTAACCAAAATTTAGCAACAGACGTTTTTGACCAAATACTATCATACGACTTTTACGTCTGATTATTCCACACATTGTTTTAAGGGATGTTACGGCTAGTTAACAGACTAGGTGACAAAGAGGCGAGTTGTCGTTCATTTCTTTTAGTGCGGACAGTAGTCGGATAGACAATGTTTTCCTCTTTTCCACTTGCTACAAAGCAACTAAGGCGTTTGATGCGACGAAAACTTTATCTTCACTCATGTTATAGAAGTCATATTTTGATTATTGTACTGACTTGTAGCAAGTTCATAGGGTCTTTAAGAGTTAGTTTGTCAAATGCAAAATCCGCGCACAGTTAAAGCACAACCATCTGTGAAAATGTACACATTCTACCAATGAAGCGCTTTAGAAATCCACCAACCAGAAGTTCATATATCTTGCCTCGCAACAGTTATTTAGTAAACCTTGCGGTGTTAATTTATATAATTTCTTTTTAAAAAGGATTTCTGATTTTGTCTGGTGTGGTATGCTTGCAGAAAAAGTTGAAAACAATGTTGTTCGTGCAGCCTGTCGGCAGAACTTAAGAAGTTGCTTGATGAGACGTTTGAAAAATAATTATCTTAACGAAAATTCAACACTTTCTGAACTATTTATGACGATGTTTATACTTCACAACATGCTTTGTGTTGACTCTGCTGCTCAATTTTTTACTCGGAAGCAACCTTTTTCCAGATTCTACGATTAACTTACACAACCGGGAATTTTTATTCCATCTACAACGCAAAGTAAGCAATTTAATTGTTCTATTGACATCTCATAAAATCGTCAGAGAGTTGTTAAGGTGCTTTAATCCGATTTTCTGTGTAGACATTTTGCAAGCCCAAGCTTGCTTATTTGGAAAAGAAATGAAACATTCATAGCAAATAAAATCGGTCAAAAATTATCTATATTCGCTCAACTTTTACATGCGAAATAAAAAATTACGATGGCCTTTTGTAATGAACTCACCCTTTTGTTACTCGTCGAAATCTGTTGATATAATTCGGTCTATTTATTACTAATAACGTTTTGTCGGTCATTCCTTCAAATGTCTACAACTATGGCGCAGATAAGTTTTTTTCTGATGGTCGAGTAAAACGTCACATAAATTCAACGTACAACTTTTGAATATATATTTCTACGTAGCGCTTTTCCAAACATTTACTTATCAACTCCTATTGTAAGAGCGCATTTCCATTTCAATAAATTTTAAATTTGAATGAAGAGTAATTCGAGAAATTCTTGTGAAAATACTTCATTAAAAGGCTGCAAAAACTCGTGCTAATCTCACGAATACTGTTTGACACATGATAATAGGAAATAGCCTGATATGTATGATATCCGCATCACATTTAGTAGGAATGAAGTTTAAAAGTTTGGGCGTCGTGTTTAACATGTTGTTAATAAACAGATTGGGAATAACACAACGTTACAAACAAGTTGTAATACTCTACGTTTCAACCACCTCGATTGTCCTCTCTGAGGAGTGTTGTAATCGATTACAACGTTTCTGAGGAAGGACACCCGAGGTGGTTGAAACGTAGAGTATTACAACTTGCTCGTAGCGTTGTGTTATTCTCAATCTGTTTATCAATAGCCTGATGTGAATAGAACACTTTTGGGCTCATTGAAACATTAGTGCCACAAACAGCAATGATCAAAATCATGTTGGGAAATGGATCATGCCAGATTTATTTTACATTTCTCATTCTTGAACCCAATAGTAAAAATTTGGAAGAACGATGAAAATAAATTTTCGAAAAGATATTTCTGACAAGCGTTCTGAAATTCGTGAAACAACCACTATATATAAGAGAACAATCAATTATCGTGACGAGACATTGAGGCTGACTGTTTTCAAGCACTGTGGAACCAACCCGCTTAGAAAGCTAGTTTCCAAAAATTTGATATACAGGATCCGCATGCAGATGATTTGCAAACTTTTCAGCGGCTATATTCCTCCCTTCGTTTGGAAGAGTTACATGGCGTGGCCCCCCAAATCTTTGAACTACTAATAATGACGATGGAACCCAGAACATTTTTTGGGGATTCGTACGTTATAAAGCTCAAACCGATGGGTTAAGTCCAGAGTGAAATCCATTTTGCTCTTTTGGGCAATCGGTATGTTTGCTGCACTCCTTACGTTTCTTGCTAGAATTGTCCTCCCGAAGCAAACCGCGTTCATCTAGTTGGGCACCTTAACGAAATTTTTCATTTTGGCAACCCTCAGAAAATGAATTGCTCCAACTGATTAGCTGTTGCTGAAAGTTGGTCGCATAATCAAGCAACGGTATTTCTAACTCACACAATTTGTAGCATGTCAATTCTTTTCATAATAATCCACAAATACCTTCTTCCGCAATTCTCAACTTATATTTAGATCGCGTGCGAGAAGTTAAAATTGATCTGCTACATTTACTTTGAACTGGTAAATGCTCCGCAATATCTTAAAATAAAATTGGATTGCGGAACAGAAAAGTTGAGCAAAACAAATTATATTTACACATATGCAAAATTCCAAGCATAATGGTTGTAAACCAAAAACTGAATCATCTTTGTTTTCGGATTCACTGAGCTTATCATTCGTCCAGATGAGGATTATTAATCACATGGGGCGGAGCCTACTTTAAGACATTAAATTTTCAAATTTGCCGTCGTTGTCAGTGTGAAACTCACGGACTAAGTAACGATATGAAATAAGGTCGACCGTGTCACAAATAAGGATTAAGTCAAACGATTCGGCATCATTTTTAACCTGTCTCAAAGCAAAATAATCTGTGACTTGTTGATCAGTCATGTGGTGGTTGGTGAATGTCGGTGATTATACCGTAGAAAAGTGTTCTATAAATGCGCACTTATAAGTTATCTAATCAACCTACGACCAAATATTTGATGATTTAATTCCAATATTTCAGGGCTTTCCTGCTGGTGCTCTCTATTTGGTGAATTGGGCAATAGATTACCGGACTGTGGGCAAGAATCAATGTGACAGCATATACTAAAGTGGCTTTTATCATTATCTAGGCAATTTCACCATTGGTGTAGCCCGAATAAGGTTCAATGACAGTTTCATCTGAGCGTCTGTTCAAGACAGATTGCTGGAAAAGAGTGAAAAACGCATAATTTGACTTTCTGAAAGACAGTGTTGATGACGCCGTTACGTCTTTTAACGATTTTTGCTGAAAGCATGTCATCTGTGAACGACGAAAAACAGTCAGGACATTTTTCGGCTAGTAACAGCTTGTACTTGATAACTTGATAGAGCGCAACACTTTCTGCTATTTTTCAGAACAACCGGTGTATGAAAACTTTTTTCATACTCGTATCCGACGCTATTCAAAGCTATTTTATTCAAACAGTATATGCAGGCAATTTTTTTAAAAAGATAAATTTGCCATGACATTTTTCAGTTTTATAGATTTTGCGTTGAGTTGACAGAGCAGCCGAGTGTTAAAAACATGCATAAAAGATGGCTTGGTTTCCGGTGCACATTCTGTTATACTTGCTAATGTGATAGGCTTAGCATGGAAAAGATTGTACTTTAGTTTGATTAGAATTTTCACCAATCAAACATAAAATATCGTTTTCACCTACTATTAAGTAGTGCATTTATGGGTTGCCCGGTTAATGCGGCCAGTTTCAATTTCCGCCATCTACATGTTTGCAGACAACGATCGAACCTGTAGTAATCTTTCTACACTACCATGCTATCCATGTGTACTCTCACCTAATTTTATCTGTCTCAAAAAATCTTGATAGCAGTTTCAGTTTCGCTGAGATCATACGGAAAACCAGGTTGCGGCCAGTGTAGGTGATCCTTAGTTCAGGGCTGGTCCGATTTTTCCGGCATCGGTTACACCATAGTTGCGACGCACTTGTATCAAGCAGTTCCCTCCACTCTCTTACCAATTGAACCCAACAAAAAACGTTCGCAGCTCTCTCGTTTTCCAAGGCATCTTAGTTAGACCTTTTCAAAAAAAGATACATGCACGAGTTCCTCCCCACTCGAGCTTTTCAGAAGTGTAGATCCTCAAATGTGCCGAGGTTAGAACTCGGACTATAAACTAACGGAGCCACTGCGTTTACCATTAATCCANATCGGTTACACCATAGTTGCGACGCACTTGTATCAAGCAGTTCCCTCCACTCTCTTACCAATTGAACCCAACAAAAAACGTTCGCAGCTCTCTCGTTTTCCAAGGCATCTTAGTTAGACCTTTTCAAAAAAAGATACATGCACGAGTTCCCCCCCACTCGAGCTTTTCAGAAGTGTAGATTCTCAAATGTGCCGAGGTTAGAACTCGGACTATAAACTAACGGAGCCACTGCGTTTACCATTAATCCATTGGCCTCATATTACGCATTACTTTGTAGAACAAGCTTCACTTGATTCAACTTGTTGATTGTTTTGTTGGTCTCTTTCTGATGACAAATTAAATATTTGACCTGAAAATGGATAAACCAAGAGCGATCCTGCTCGCTGCTTTATAGTTATAACGATTACTTATGAAGTGTTTGAAAAATAGTGTTAAAAAAAGTTCGGTCAGTGATCCGCAACAAATTTTTCTTCGAACAAAGCTACAAGAACTATTCCAGAATTGACTCCCTTTTTCAAACGAACTGATGAATCTAACTTTATACTTGTTGTTAGTCAACTTCTATAAATGACTGCATACACCAACAGCTCTCGGGGTTTCGTATTCTACTCGCATCATAATAACCCCAAAGAAGCAGGAATTATCAAACGTTCTACTATCACACTTTGACTGCAAAAAAACTGCAAACCGGTATTAGTGAAGCAGAGTACGGTTTAGTCGTAAACGGCTGTTTCACACCAATACCGCTCCTGGACTCAGGGCTTCATAGATTAGGAAACGTAAGACACAAGACCATGTTCTGTTTGTTTCGAATATTGACGCTGTTTAGTTCTAACCAGATAATTCGCAGAAAAATCAGATTATCTGTTGTCCCTCAACAAGCGCGTCACGTTGTTGCTTTCCGCAGTGATCCAGCACGCTACATCCAACATTTCCACTAAAGTCGTCAGTGAGCAGTTGGTAAATTATCGGTTCACATCAACACATAATAATGTGTACTTAATTTGATATACACGCCTAGATTTTTGCAAATTAACTAAAAAATGTTTACATAAATTAAGGTCAAGATCCATTCCACAACTTATAACACGGAATTTTTCATAATACTATTAACCTAGCCAGTTGATTATCTGTTTGACTTCGTCGTCCACTCAGACAGGACTTTAATCATATTTCGCCATAAAAAGAAATTCGTTTTTCTGAACTCAGTTTAACTGCATACAAAAGAATAGATAGTTGAACACATGCTTACGTTTTAAAAAATGTATCGGGTCAAACGTGATTGACACCACTGGATAAGAGGTTATTTGGTATGCAAGATAGAAAAAACATGAATCAGAACACCAATCAACTGATCCTCACAGAGTGGCAACATTCTAGACAGCGTTCGTCAAATTGCATTTATGAGCGCAGAAAGAAGACATGTTGCGATATGTTAACATTTCGTTTACTCTCATCAGTCACAAACGTAAAACATGCAAGTTACATATGACAGACAATTAGAGATGGACAGAGTATGGACACGCATATAATCACACCATTTATTATATCATCACCACGGCAACCCTATAGATTGCTTCACCCACTTTTGTGCACATAGCGCCGGCTGGTGAGCTCTAATCACCATAGCTTCGCTAAAGGCCCGTTGTTTTGGGTTCTGTCGATGTAACAATATTTTGACAGATTTAAGTGGGACCATCTGGTTACCTGTTATCATGAGTGTCTTACAATCGATGATGCGGGGCTTCGAGTGACCGATTCACCGGTTTCCAGTTGTCGTGTCATGCGCTGTTTCAACCAGTTTGGGACGTGTTCGGCCACATGCTGAGATACCGTCGGTCTGTTCTGCCTATGTAACCGTCACCGCAACAGCAAGTGGACTGATAGACAACGTGAGAGACAGAATGGTCGGACGGACTGCGTTCAGGATTGTGTAGAACGAGTCCTTTGGTGGTTTGAACCAGGAGTAATTGGGCAGCCGTATACGTACGGGATAGGGCACACTTCAGTTTGTGCTTGACGTCGTTTGTCAGATGATCGCCTTTGAATTGCAAAAATAAAATATATCCTTCTTTTGAACCGTTTGCACCGGTCCATTGCATTTAGTCGCCTTGCTGTGAATATCTATGAACTTTTCAGAAAATCCGTTTGCCAGCAGCGTTTTCCTCAACATTTCTTGTTCATTTTGCAACTTTTCAGGAGTGCAAATATGACTGGCCCTGTGAAATAGGGTTTTGATCAAACCCCGCTTGTATGCTATCGAGGCAAAGCTGGAGAACTGTAAATATCGCCCGTCTCATGTTGTTTTGCGATGGATCGATCGTTGTAATTTTCTATCCCACTATCTAGTGATGAGTACATTTAAAAATGTTGAACTGCCGTTCGATTCTTTCTCGTGAGACAATGATAGGTTCGAATGAATAGCGTTAAGAAAATTAAAAACAAATCAAAATGATCAGTATCCGTAAAAATCAAAACACCCGCAACATATCGCTTGTACAATAAGGTTTTGGCAATATTATCAGAGAGTTGCCGTTCAATCATTCCCAAGAAGATATCGGCTAATGTTGGACCTAACGAACTATCCGTAGTCACTCCGTCTACTTGTCTATAAGAAAGCCCTTAAAAATTGAACCTGACATTTTTTGTACACAATAAAACGAGATCCTTAAGATACTCAAGTAGAATATTTATATCACAGTTCTGGCTGGAGATGAAATCGCATAAAACTCCACTGCCTCATGAAGAGATACGATAGTGAAAAGGGAATTAACGTCAAAAGAATATATAATTTGTGTACTCACCGACACGCGTTTTAATGTCTTAGTTAGTTCAAAATAATCCTTTAGGCAATGAGGAGATAACAGTTTGCGTATGGGGTCCAAAATTTTAACCAGCCATCGAGCAAATTTATGATATGCTGAATTGTTCATACACAAAATTGGTCGTACGGTTGATCCATCCTTGTGTCTTTTCGGTGCACCTCTCATTCGTGGTGTTTCGGTGCCGACCGGCTTCAAGTGCCTATATTGACATAAATTGGTTAGAAATATCTACCAATTTTGCGCGGAACCAACCGGCCTCATCGGAAGACGTGGGCGTCAGACCTACCAACTGATCGTACATACATTCGAATTGCACTTGCGTGTTCAACTTGTTGACTTCGTTGGGTGATACTTTAAACTTCAGTCCAAGGGAGAGAACCTTTAGCTACGTTTGTGTGAACTGAGTTGACGAGAGATTGTTCACATGATTTAAGCCATCACTAGGAAATACACTCATATTGGGATAACTCTCTAGAGAACGAAGAGTTCCGAGCATGGTGTTACGGATGGTTTGTCTGGAAAAGTTTTCAAACTTGATACGGCACAGTAAAGACAATCTGTTGATGACTTTAACAAAAGGGTGGTGGGTTTCCACAGGACTGTTTACTTCATCTCGAGCAGCATCGATGTGCGAACTCGTCAACCTCACGAGATTCACGTTGTTTCGTGGCAATTTCTCCTTAGATAATAACTTGATGAACTGCGTTGGGTATAGACCAGATCGAATATATTCCTCATAAAAATCAAAACCTGTCCGTTCCGCCGCTATCTTTCATCGTAACACCAGCAAACGATCCAATGCTCGTACATCCAAGACAGTGAGTCTTCGGTGATCTAAATTTATTCAAATCTCGATGTGAGTTCGAACAAATTTTTGAAAGTAACTACTTACCAACAAAAATTAAATCAGAATTCGCTCTAGCGCTGTACAATTTTCTATATTTCTACTAAATCGTGTACCGAGAAGAAAACGTTAAAAAGGAAGAGAGTGAACGTAGATAATGCCCGGTATTGATCAAATGAAGGTTCTGACCGGAACATGGAGATAAATTGTGCAAAACGCATCCAAAACGTAACTGCAGCTGAAGGTTAACTTCTAAAATTATACACGAAAATTCACATAAGTGACCTTCGTATGTATGTACGAACGCTGGGACGTGGGTAATTTTGAAGAAACGTGCTACTGGGCAGTCAGGATACAATGAATAAATCGATCTACAAAGAGAATATGGCTGAAAAGTTTTAGAAAACTCGTCAAAAATTCCAACTTTTATTCATGTGAAGAAACCATCTTGCTATGGTGCAATGCAATATTTACTTATCACTATACAAGTGACTTAAGCCGTTATCTCCTAGCACAAAAACGCTACTGCAAAAATCACGGTCGCCGAACATCCGGGTACGCTGAGTGGAAAAAAAATTAAATTACAGTGATGGTGAATAAGCAGTCAAAATAAACAGGAAAATTGTCCGTGAAATCATCGAGACGTTGATTATAATTTTTAACTAAATATTTGGTATTCACTTTGCGTCATAAAAATTTTGATGGAAATATCAAAAACCACAGAACCCAGTTTGTGGGCCTACGTCACACTGAACTTTCTATTCTTGAGACATCAAAGTAGCTTATCTTTTTACCACTTTGGCATTTGTCTCACACGCCCTGTTCGGATGTGTCCAACGCATGATACAACTGAAGTGTACAACATTGTGCTTTTGCTCCTGAATTGTGTTCCAACGAAATAAACACTATCAGGAAATTATTATCTTCTCTCTGCCCAAAATTCGCCGTAAAACTTCTTCAGTAGATCGCGAAACCCTACGAAATACATTGGATTTGTAGTTACCAGTGCACGAGTCAGAGATGCGCTATGTTAAAAAAACCATCTGGAGTTGCTTATTTATATTAGGGTTTTTAATAATGTGGCTCCCTCGGAGTAAAACTGCATGTTCCCTCAGCAGTCAAACTTTATTGATCTGCTACTTTTATCCTACCCAAGTTTTGAATCCTTCTCTATGCATGTGAAGTACCGTTTAGTTATGTATGCTTTTTCTAACAGAATCGCACCGGAGCATTCTTGTTTCTCAGAAAATCAAGTCATAAGGTTTCTTAGTGTTCAGTAGCTTGATAATACTTTACCGTTGAAAACCAGTGTATCATTCAAAATTTCTTGTGATATATCAGTTATTTTTACCTCAAGCCGTCCTTTGTTCATGTGTGATGCAGACAGAGTATCTCTAAAGTAACCGTATTACTTTTCGGTACGAACTAGAGAGTGCAGACTAACGAAATATTTGGTTTGGACTCAAAACTGGCAGTTTCGCGTAAACGGTTATGAGACAAATATCCGCGTGGTTGAGCATGTATTTTGACAAGTCTTTAGACAAACCGGAATTCTAAATTATGAAATTAAAGCTATTAAACTTTGTCAAATTAGCCTTGTGCCTTATGGATGATTTGCCTTAAACTACTGTAGAAAGTGGGCAAACGACCTCACCTACTGTGCGGTGTTTCAATAGAACAGAATTGGTAAACGTAAGTACAGCATATTTGGAAATGTACTCCTTACACACAATTAACCTGGCAAAGGTTTGAGAATATGTATACATCTAAACTCTGAAGCCAAAAATTTATATGGCGTGTTTTGGTTTCATCAAGTCTGTCGCAAAACATGATGTGAAGCAGCCAAAGCCAGGCTGAATTTCAGCTCAAAATTTGTTAAGAATTTCCTGCCTCTTCCAGGGTAAAGTAGAGTTCATAAAATTTCATATACGGTCTTTTAGTCAATCCTCACTCACGCAAATTGGTCAACTATCCAATGTAAATTTACAGCATAGCAGTGTTCGGACACTTCGTGATACAGCCAAAACGCAGTAGGAAATTTCCCGTCCAACTTTGCATTTTAGTACAAAGTTACTGATACGAAAGAACAACCGGATGCAGAGAGTAACAGCATCACCAGTAGCTTCAATAAAAATACCAGAATGAGTGCAGGATAATGCCTCAATCACACGATATACACAGAATATTGAACACCAAAACACTAAAAATAATTTTGCTTCACTAGTCGACATATGTAGACCATTTTGTGTGTAAAGAAAACGACGCACGATTCAGCCCAGCTGGTGGCGATGAAATTGATGAAGTTTATTTCCACTTACTGGTCATACAAACGGCTGAAAGTAAATCTGTGTTCGTTGAACTGCTGAATTTCCGCTCAGCATACCAATTGTGGGGACGAGAACTGCTGTCTATATTGTTGCGATATATTTTGAAAATCAAGTTTTATTAAGTGGGTACTGACTATAACAACACACCATAACTACACTTTGAGGTAATCAAGGCGACTGTTCGGTGGTTAATCGTTTAATTGACTGGTCTTCCGGCGAACACTGACAAACACACAGGCATAAAGGTTGGTTATCTAATTAAATGTACTTTTTTCCGGACAGGTTTTCTGGTAACCGTGTATTGCATGTTTGAATAAAACTCCGAACCCACCTAAGGTTCTTTGTGATGCGTCTGGATATTGGTTCCGTCAAAACTACTCGTTTCAGGAAATAAAAATTCGGGTTTGTTGGTCGATCCCCTTGCAGTCGATCGCCTGGATCCATTGATGTGCTCCACAAGATAGGGTGGTAGGGTTAGGTAGTAGAGTTCAAATGAGAAATTTTCGACCTCCTTGTGTTGCTTCGTAGCTCAGCTGGTACAGCACTTGCCGAGTTGAAGCATGCTCTTTCTGTCACTGATTTGAATCCAGCCGAAGCCCTGAATTTTCACCGTTGGATCTTATCCGAACTAACTGTTGTTTTAAACGACCCCATAGAAAGTAGGTTTTATCGATTTTCAGGCAGTTTTTGCAATTCGATGGAAACTATGTATTTAAGAAAGCGCGTGAGCATCAACTGAAGGGTCGAACATACTTTTCAGGATGTTTGGCTTTCGAAAAATCAGCTTCAGCAACATGACCGTTTTT
>QNGE01000143.1:8884-46165 GCA_008508345.1 Paragonimus westermani
ATGAACAGTCGTTTTGCTCTGACCAAACCAATGACCATTTGTTTGAGTGGGCTCGACCCGTTTTATCGTCCACCATTGTTTATCGGTGCCTGGTTGTCAATTTGTTGTGCGGGCACCTTCTTTCTTTGTTTTCTGAGGGTTTTCACATCCGAAGTGTGAGACTCAGTTTTCTTGTACATTGATTCAATTAGTACCGCATTAAATCCAGTTATTACGAGCGCCCTCTCGTTAACCGTTCCGAGGATAGATTATCTCTGTCGTTGAATATTGAGAGGTATTTACTGGATCAACAGATTACGCGTAACTCGACGTGAAGTTGAATCGTTAGCGAACGATTCAATAAGGGGGTTTCCTCTTAGTAAATCTACCACGGTTTATTCATTTAATATCTCACTCATTACCATCAGTGCACCTGAGGTAGTGCTAGGTGATCTCCAAATAACTGTATTTCCGGTGCCTGCCTCTTGCATAGTAGAAAACTGCCCCTTTTTCATTTTTATGTAACGGCGTCCTCTAGTATCTGCTGCAACTGTCTGCACAATAAAGCCGTTAACGAAGACACTAGTGGACTTGATGTAACCTGAAAATATCGGCCTGTACATCTGCTCTGAACAAACCAGCCATTCGAAATGTTCTGATACATCTGACGGTGTAATTGTAACGGGTATCATCGTACTGTCGCACAGATCTACATGGACGAGTTCACACAGTTCTCTGTTCTCTGTTAAACACTCTAAAAGCGTCATCAGAGTGCTGTATGTATGACCCATTTTAATCTTTTTACTGCCAAGTCCTTCCAGTGTACCAGAATTTATTGTGCATAGTTCTATTAAACCTCTATGACATTTGATATTTATTGCTAGCCGCCCTCCTCACCACACAAGTTTAGTCTTGCTCCGCCAGAACCATTTTAGTCGGCTTGAACCATTGAGACCAACCTCGGCACGCTTTCAGAATACCAAGAAGCGCATACCTGTTCAAATGGCCTCGTCCCCGTTGTTTGGTCTGAAATAAGCCTTAGGCTGGCTACAAGCCGTTTTGCTTGTATACTTGAGGTTGTATGCCAAATGCTTGACTCTGCTTGTTGAAGTAGCTGCTTGTGTGAGTGTTTGGTGACTGTTGTGTTAACAGAACGTTGATGACCACGTTCCATGCCCTATTTAATCTCTTTTCACTGGTTCTCCTCCTCACGTTGGAATTCTTTATACTGGCTACGAGCCTTTCTTGCAGTCTGACACTACCACTCAAGTTGCGCGCGTTAAGGCCAGTTCCTCCCGTGAATGGTGATCTTGACGTGTCATTGAATCTTGATAACGTTTGCTTGTGGAAACTTGTTTCCGCATAGTTTTTCTTCCTTATTTTCCCTTGCCGGACCTTCGTTAATATGAAACCTGGTTGCATTTTCGCTTGACAACACCACAACTACGTGACTGTTGAATGTGATCATATTTACGCTATATTTGGTGGATTCAGTATTAGGGCTTGGTGTTGTCTTCCACTATTTGGATCATGATATCGCTCTTGAACATTAGCACCTTAGTAATAAGAAACTCGCCAATACGATCGTCTTCCCTTTTGGGTCCGAATCGGTTGCTCGACGGACTCAGAATTTATAAACGCTCGTTGATCACAAACTCGACAACCCTGGATCCAGCATATCGACAGACGTTGCGGGAAGACTGAGCGTTTCCCGAACAGCCACTGGGTGCTCGGGATCAACGCTGTTAACGTGCCACGATCCGTCCACTTTTAAAAACATCCTTCGAACCTTCTAAGTGTCTTCATCCACGAAGATTTGCGAAGATGCTCACAATGCAACAGCATCTACTTCCTCGGTGTGCTCTGCAGTAGACGTCACTTACTGCTACCATAGGTTTCTCGTCTACCGCAAAAGAAAGATTATTTTTCCATTATCTAGTAGCTTGTACCGTGTCCGCAGTTAACTGGTTGAACGTGACTGGTAGCAGCCGTTTTCTTTCGCATCAATTTAGGTACGTTTGAAACCCCTGGGGGATAAAAGAGTCTACTAATTGAGCAGTTATCTTCTGCATAATGCACAATGAATGTGTTTCATCGTCCTCTGTAGTTACTGCACCGCCTTAAACACAAACGGTTGTCGTGTTTTACTATTGCGCTGGGCTACTCAACTGGGTCTTAAAAGTCCGGGTCCTTATCAATTTTTAAGCTAGTGGGCTTTGGTAAGCGGCATCAATATCACTGTCCTTTTCGGACTCAACGGCCTGCATGGTAGGAAAAGCCACTTCCAAAATCACTATATAGCCACGTTGCAGAAAGAGCTGCGATTTTCGCCTTGTGTATGGTTCTATAATCCGACGACTAACGGCTGAAACTTATCTGTCTATCAATCGGTGCGGAGGTTGACGGCAATATAACTGGCCGCCGACCTTCGAACTTGACTAAAATTGTCCACCTTACAGTAAGGATTACTGTATTATTCAACGATTCCCAAACGTTGATGATAAATCTCTGGCTGATGTTCCAATTTCGCACCCAGTGGCGCGTAGTCGGATAATCCATTGACGCCTTTCCTTGACATCTTACATCAAAGAGGATAATTTATCTCTAAGAGGGTTGTTGAGAGGCCATTTATTAAAACTTGCTTTAATACGGTATTAATTGAGTAAATTATTGAATAGTTTAACAAAATCAAGTTTTTACCACGACTGTAAAAAGTACTCGAACATTTGGATAAAAGATGTTCCCTTGCGACGAAATGTGCAACGAAGCACCATTCAGCAATAGGGGACGATAAAACAGGTATGAGCTAACATAGTCCAGCGGCCAAAGTGAGGTAGGTGCTAAATGATTATTTCGGGATCAAAGAACAGCAGGATTTGTAAGGAACCATAAAAAATATAGATGTTCTATTTTTTATACCTGGCGTCTCACAAAGGCTCAGGTTGCTGTACAGTAAGGAAAAGTGGTAAAGACCGAAATGCAAATAGAGATGGTTGACACGGTTCATTTGAAGAGGGTAATAAAATATGGCGCCACGTTTAAAAAAACTTGGAAGAAGTCAAACCAAGCACAGTAATCTTAACGATAGTCCAAAATCCACAAAAGTGCACAAGTTGTCCAACGGACCAAACTAAGTTTGATGTCTGGTACCGCGCCTTAAACATAATTTCTACCAGTTTACTCCTTTATTATCGCGTCCGTTACATTGAAACCGATAATGCCAAGAGAATCACAAAAAGGTTGTTAAAAAGTCCCGAACACTTCTTGAAGTGACCTATTGATGGTTTATTTAAGCTCATCTCAAACACAGTGGAGTCCCAATTGACTGACACTAGCCGTCAAACTGAACAGGGCGCAGCGTTCCATATCGCTTGCAACACCAAACAAGCCCACTACACATCGACTGGGAAGTCACTTTTAACAACAGCTGGGGTCATCTCCATCGACCTGTGTGGTTCAAGTTGATGTGCACAGAAGCAGTCTGAACACACACCTTATCTCCCCTGGCCACCGACAGCAAAACAATGTAGGGCACAAATCCTTCGACGTGGTCGGTCACGGTCGACAGGTGCGCAGCGCCGCATGCTAACGTCGCCATCTCTACCTATTAGACTGCGATTGGCCAAATGTTGAGGGACGTATAGTGAACTGTGTGACGAGTTACCGTTCATAATAAGAAACCCGTAGAATTAGTGTGATTTCTAATCCTTAGCGACATCTTGACTTCGTCAGCGAACGTAATGAACTGCCTTCCAAACACTGTCGTTAAACAGATAATACCGACCAGGAAGAGAAGAAAGTTTAAAAGCCATCTTCTGAACATCCCGCCTATAAACTTACCTACAATGGAGTCCTTAATTTCCATCACAGTCCAAAAAGGAAGTTTTTTAAAAAACGTTTGTCCGGACCGGCGTCCCGAAGACCAATATATAAAATTTTATAATGAATACTGGGGGCTTAAAGTTGACTGATCCAAACGCATTAAAATACTGGTTCAAGAGGTTTCCACACTTTCCCCTTTGCTTAATATAGTTTCTTGATGCTGTGCAGAAAGCAGGCAAGATTTCCATAACAGGGTCTTTCCTTTACAAGGCCGTAACGCTGGGTATACTGCAACTCGTCTTCTAATACGTCCACTCTTTTCGGCGGCTCTCAGCCGTTTAGATACTCTCAAATCTGAGCACCTGGTGGCGACTAAGATGACATAACACTATATACCCGCTGTTCCATTCAAGCGACAGCGTTCCTTCAGCTAATCGCCAAACCCCAATGATACAAGCTCCCATCAATGGTAGGCCAAATAAAGATATCAAGGATAGCGACAGAAATTCTTCTGGTAAACATCGTGTGGGTGAACATGTAGGCGTCGGAGTATCTTGACGTCCTTAGTGTGGAGCACTCAGTTTGACCAAATAATTGTGACTTGGAAACCCTTGTTGATCAAGACATCTTAAACTAATTACGCTTTTTGTTTGGTGAGGTTACGCAATTTGCGAGAGCTAACGGATTTGTCCACGACAGCGTGGAACGTAGTTTCTTAAACTTTAAGGAAATGGATCAACATCACGGTCGGTGTATTGTGGACTGGTAATGGGCCTCAGAGTGCTTGTACAATCTTGTGACGGGACGGTGCTGTTAAGTTGGCACTACGATGAGTTGGAAACGTCACAAATTTACTGAAATCTAACAAAATTTGTACATAGACAGCTCTTTGTCAGTTTGGTCGTAAGGATTTTCATCTATGATTTCTGGCCTTCAATGTCCACCTGTTTGCTTGAAAATGGTACCGGTAAGACATCGTGCCTGTTGAATATGATGTCAGTGGTGAGTCACACTGGAAAAACACGGCAAAGCTGTAGCCCAGCAATGCCAGCTAGATATAGCATGCCACTTCGTGTCTGCAACCATAATCATAGTCATAACAAAGTGATGCATAGCCATTCCGCTAACTTAATTCAGCTAGGACACCAGCGATGGTAGCCCCGGAAGACATGATAATAATCATGTTTCTTGAAGCATATAGAAAAAACACGCTCAGGTGGGCGAGTTCAGCGTAAATACTGTAAGGCCATGCTTATTAAATGCACAAAATACACGCAATTAATGACAGTGCAATACATCAACTGTGTGAATAAGGCAACAAAAAGACATAAGAGGAAAAAATTTCCAGTTCATAAAAAAGCATCTGAAATATACGCTTCTCAAAAATAGTCCCCACGTTTCTCAAAATCGGGCGAAAAGTCGAGTAGTAAAATCAATTTACACTTGACAAGGTGATGTTTGACTTATTTCTCATGACCATGCCAGAACGAGGTGAGTTGAGGATGGCGGAGAGGAAAGCCGAAGAACGTCACCATTACTTGATATAAATGACGTCGGATAAATGAATAGAAAATTTTGTCTGAATGAGTTGAAACAGAAAATCTTGGACTCTCGCGGAATTGTAGACTGATCTTCAGTCGAGACATTGTTAGTTGCTGAAAATCCGCGGAATTTCGCAAATCACGCGAATCGTCCAACCAGTACGGGATTTGGAATGTGTAGATGTTGTAATAATAACAATTATGTTATATTTCTCTACGCATTTGTGAGAAACACACTCAGGAGAGCGTGATCAACGTAATAATTTTTAGCACAAACATATTTCAACACCAAATTTGAAAATCGTACAACGAGTCAGCTGTGTGAATAGAGCAACAAAACAGAAAAAAACAGACACTACAATGGGTGAAAATTCAAGTTTAGGCAGTAAACTTCGGGCTTCATAGTTCTGAGAAGATAGTACTTGGGGTCTGCGCACTTCGTTAAAATAATTAATTTGTTACATCAATTGGGACTCCACAAGGTGATCGCTGACCTGATGCTCAAGGTCGTGCCAGAAATACGGTGGTTGGAGGATGGGAGGGTGTACTATCGAAGAATTTGACCATTATTCCATGTAGATAATCCCGAAGAAATGTGCAAAATAGTTTTCAATGATGTGGGCGAGGTGAAGACGCGCATACTTTCGCGGAAAATGCATGGACCTGTCGACCGGACGTCATTCTCCGCGCAAATTCCTGAGAATTTTGAGAAGCTGGCGATGTGCTCAACCATTGCGGGATTTTAAGTGTTCGGGCGGGTTAGGATGTTCTCTTGCGTGGGATATGTCAGTGAATTCAAGAATGGAGAACGGAATCATGCGATAAACGGTGCAGTGTTTGTCCGCGTCAAGTATGTTTGTGGAATCAAGAATGAGAGGTGAAGTTGTGATAAATTGGAGAATGTAAAAGTGACCACGTTAACTGCGATATGTAATTTTCCGAAGGAACCTTCCATGAAAAACTGGTAACTTCGTTCTCAGGTTGAACATCGCTTCCATTTGATAGTCGCCTTCGCACTCAGACAGAAGTTTCAGCCGGCGTGTTTTGAGAAGAAGCACTGGACTTTGGTTTCGATCTCATTGGAGCTCGTCAGTAGCGCATATCCTTGCCACAACAGGGAGTTGAACGCCGGCCATGCTTTTATGAGGTGACTGAGTTGACCACTGCGCCACTGTTAACTTTGTGTTAGTTAATAAAGCATGTGGCGATAGTAAGCAGTTATTATTATATAGCGCGAAAAATAGGTAAGCTAATGATTACCGTCGATTGGCGATATCGGTTTGCTACGTACGGCCAATATATAGGCTGAAACGGGTGTTTAACAAAACAGGACTGCCGAGTGGTACACTGCAAGTGATACAGTAGGGATAGAAACACGAATGTTAACGTAAAATCATTATACAGGCGTGGTCCACAGGGGTTGGATATCACTTTTTCTCAGTTTTCAGCTTGCACAGCTTTTGCGCAGTGAAGAACGAGGTGAACATGACTACTAGTACGTGTGAAATAAGGGTGTACCAGAATGGTTGGGTTATTACAAACGGACGGGTGTATGTTGGCTTTCACATGTGTTGACTGTCTATGTTTTCTTGTTCACTTGCAATCTTTAAACATAATCGTGCGCAAGATCTATGCTGTCCCTATTTTGTGACTGAGAGCTTTGGTCAGTTTAAAAAACATGTGAAGTAACAGCACGCGGTACAGAGGGTTTCCATTCAAATGTCATTATGTCCGCTTTCAAAGGTACCGTCTTCAGAAAGGCACGGTTTGAAAACGGTCGGGACGTTTGTTGTTATCGGGGAAGTTTCTAAGCTTCGTGTAACCCGTTGCACATTCTTACCGGTTCTAAATGCACACGGGAGTTCAGTTTAGATGTAAAAATATTTCATTAGGAAGATAATTGAGCGCAGTTTTTTAGAGAATCAAAGACTGCCAAATTAAATTCCTTTTTCCTGAGGTTACACTTCGAACCACGTTGTAAGCAAAGTACAAATTTGACGGTGTGTTCGTTGTCACAAGCTAGATCGTACAAGAGTGCAAGGTTCGGCCTGAGTCGCCAAAGCCAAAGAGGATCGAGCCCGGGCGTCTGGCAGCGTTCGTTGTAGGTTAGGGGGGATCGGTAGCCTTGCGAAATTCTTGTGAATGCACATTGGGGGCTTCCCAGAGCTAGAGCATCGGACTTGCGCGGATGACCATATATGGGCGTGCAGTACCCCAATTGAAGTCGTATGCGTAGTTTGTGAGGGCGTAGCCCAGCAACAGGAAAGAAGAAGGAGTGCTTAGTGTGAACTATCGTTCGTCTATTTCTAGCTACCAGGAAAGATGTTCTTTGAAACTAAGTTTAAGTAGAGTACACCCAGTTCGCGCACTGAGGTAGCAGTCGTTCTGTCATGACCGTCCAGTCTCATAAAGTCCTCCAGTGTATGACAACCATGAGCAACGATCGTAGATTTGTTGACTGGAAATTTCATCAGCCATCTTTGCCACCAAGAATCTAGTGAAATGAAGTCTCCGTACATTGTTTAAAGAAGAACTGAGCTTGCCAGTTGGAATAGGGTGGACAAGTTTGATACCATCAGCGAATAAGAATGGTTTATCATGCCTGACAACTCCACATATATCGTTTGTGCACAAAAGAGAGAGGTACGGTCTCAGGACGCTTCCTTCAGTCACCTCACCGGTGACTGGTCTGGGCGCTGATTTCTTGTCCCCCGTTTTCACTGCTTGCGTGCGGTCTTTAAGGTGTGGAGCAAACCAGTTGATCAGTGGGTTACGTGTGCAAAAAGACATTATTTTTACTGGAAGGCGCATATGAAGTGCATGCTCAAAACTCTTTTCCATGTCCAACAGTACCATGATAATCGCATCTTCTGAATCAGCGGATTTTGTAACACGGTTAGGAAATCTCAGCTGGCACGCCATGCAGGTACGTTTATTAGAGAACACATCCCGTGAGTTGTGTATGGGGTTTTGTGATGGTGAAAATCCAACCACGCGACGCTGCACTGTCCCTTCCAAAACTTCGGAACAATCTGATTGTCTTGTCGCGAGCCACGTTAATAGTGGGGATTAATTCAGCAATTTTTCCTCTGGTGAGGGACGTAACCTGATGCTAAGGACAATATATAAAAATAAAACAAATGTAAGGGAATGCCATTCCCTTCGTGTTTAAGAGCAACAGGGTGAATATCACCAGGTCCAGGAGTATAAGAGTGTTCGGTTGCAGCTAGCTGGAAGCACATGTCCACTGCACCAACAGAAGCATGACTGGGAGGCATGCTTGTGTTTATAGGGGGAATTGGGGCAAAAAATTTCCTTGAGTGTTTAAGGAGGCAGCAAAGTATGAACTGAAGAATTCACAGACTGTACGAGGATCACCACAAGAGTTTTGCCCCGCAGGGCTACTAGTAAGATAATACAGCCTCGTCCATAGTGTCTGCGTCTCAATTGCTGCGTCATTTCCGGGCTGATTTTTGTTGTTAAGCGCAGGTTTAACGTCACTTGGGTGGAGCGTTTTAGTTGTGTACTCTGTGGCATCAAACATTTCGTGTATTTGCATAAAAAAAAGAAATCTTGTTTTCCGGTGAGATGGATTAGGACTTCTGAGCTTACCTTGTTCCTTTGAAGAGAGATTTCTGCCTTCACTATACACATTACGGTGTTTTGCTCTTCCTGTGGCCAAGATGTTTACGCAAAACCTAAAGTGTCCATTACACATTTCGGTCGCAGCACTTGAGTCAAAGACAAGTAAAAATGTGCTCCATTCCAAGGACTTGGGCAGAGCGATGGACATTTCTCAGTCAACGAATTAAATTTTACGGTCATATGATGATAGTCCAGTTTTCACAGCTTCTGTGTCAAACGCGAGGTTGACTACGTTGTGACTGCTCCCTGGAAATTATTCTAAGACAGGGGAAGTACATGCCGGAAAAATGAGATATAAAATGTGGTCTGGTGTGGTAGGTGCTGAAACATGTTGGCACCATCCGTTCATCTGGAAATATACAAGCAACCCTGCTCGATTCGTGGGAGCTTTAAAAGCGCTTCAAGAAATATCGCGTGTGCCGCAATCTCCGCCAATTTTTCGTACTGTAAAGACAGGGTTGTTACATGGTTCAGTCCATTAATAGGGCTAGCCACGACGTTATTGGTGACATCAGATGGCCTGCAAACGCACCCTATGGGTAACCCACAATACTCAGTTGGCAGTAACAGCCACAACGAGTCGTCAGTCATGTTGAGGCTCGGCTTATTGAGCATGGTCGCAGGATAGTGCTCCCTTTGGTAAGTTAAGCATCAGTCACCGCCTCCTGCACCTGCGGATCACATGTTAGTCGATAACACTTGGTTGTGTGGCCGACGTCTGGAGGTGTACACCAAGCTTCAATGGCTAGAACAATGTAAGGCTTATGTGAGAAGATAAAAAATCTAAAAAGCTGGCGACTAATGAGTGTACATTCAGCATGGATCTAAATTTCCACGGGTGTTTTTCCTCTATGTTGCCAACGAAGTAAACCTGAAAGACTCGTAGGGTGGTGAACCGAGGATGGTTCTTTTATCATCGATGCCTCAATGGTGGTTGGTTCATCGATTCTTTGGGGATTTATCTAAAGTTGAAACACCGCCACGTCTATGACTAGCAGACGGGCGGAGTCTTACCTTTTACGGTGATTCATATGCAGAACGTGAAAAAATTTTGGGTGATGTCGAAAAATTATTTTAAGACTATATCCAGATCCAATGGAAATCTGTTCCACACACACTGACAGCCAGTGTGCAGAAAAGGAAGTCATAGGAAAAAAGCTGGCAAGCTTTTATCTAACTTATCTCACTGAAGAGCCATCGAAAGTAGTGCAACTTGGTTCATCCAGATAGTGCGTGTGAAGTAAAAAGATGTATTCCACTTTAGAATTTCTAACGAAGGCGTTTTCACAACGCAAAACTGATGACGAGGGCTGACACAACACTTTTGCCCGAGGGATTTGTAGAAGTTTCATTTTAACAGGATCAGAATTGTGAGCGGTTCTTAGGAGTTCCCAGGTTTTTTCTTATTACAGCACAACTAGCGCAATCAGTAACCCCTAGATGATTGGCCCTGAGTGTGCATTACAGTCATTAAAGTTTTGTAAATATGACAGGCATTTTACGCCTAGCACCGGGAGAGTGCCCACAAGCATGACCGTTCCCAGCATAAACTTATCACGCACTAAACATGGCGGGTTCTCTTGGATGCAGTGTTCAACGTGAATTCTCACAGATGCAGTAAAGAGCTTACAGAACATATCTTTGAGGTTCGGTATACTATCTTCGACTCAAGAAAGCCTTTGCTAGCAGCCTGATGGCCTCGAAGTCACCGAGTTCCACTTGCCGACTGAAAACAGGCAGCCTCGTTTACCTTGGTGCGCACGTGGGAGCGGCAGTAGCACCAGAGCCAATACGTAATACTGAGCATTTCCCCCAATTTATTGGCAACAGTCACTCCCTTGACCACACTGGAAGCTAGTTCAGGGTCTTTCGGAGGGCCTCAGAACCTCTTGAATCATCCACAGCACACCTCATCTTTTGGTTTTCTGCAGAGACCAGTGATGGCACACCCAGGAGGTCCGGCAGTTTGTTGACGTAAGGCGGGCAGAGAAGAGACTGTAGAGCTGAACCCTGTGGCACGCCGCTCACCACAGCTTTTGGGGGTAAATACTCGTTTCCACGCGAGCACTTTGCTCTCTATGCACCGCGGGAACGCAGATGTTCAGCATAACGTCAATCTGCTCATTCCGAAGGAGTTCAGTATTATGCACAGCTTTTGATGAGGTAATTCGTCGGAGGCCTTAGTGAGGTCTGTTAAAACTACATCTACGTTTTGGCCCTGATCCAATGCCCCCACCCCCTCCTTCTTCACAGTGGGAAGATTAGCGAGACAAGAGCACTCACACCTGAAGACAAGTGAGACTGGACTGTGGAACCCGAAACTGATCAGACGAGCTTCGATCTCTTCCTCTACCGGCCTGTCGAGGAGTTTCACCACGATACACGTCAGGTTGACAGGTTGATAATCAGCGTGTACCGTCCTATCTCCTCTCTTAAGTATGGGACCCACGACCGCACCTACACCAGTCCACGGAGAGGACCCTTATTTCAATGAACTTTCGACAGACCAAATTGAACGGGGTGCATAGAACATCTGAAACTTCACAAATTAGTTTTGGTCCACGTTTTCCAACCAGGCTGCCTTCGTGGTGTTTACTCCCCTCCCAGTCGAAGAGTTTCAACCTCGGACATCTCCATATCCCTTAAGAAGAGGCTGCCTTCGATTTCCGGTTTTATTTTCTTGGACAGAGCTGGAGGTCACAGCATGAGAGTGCTAACATATCGGCCCTCCAAGAATCACACATCATCGAGACCACAATAAACGGCATCTCTGGCTTCATCCATGAGCAAAGGTGGCAAAGTGCTGTCCCTCGCAAAGTTTTACGTATCCGATGAAGCGCTTCGGGTTGGCGGAAGTAGCGTCAACTATCTCCCCTTTATATAGTAACCTGACAGCTCTGAGAAACTCATGTCGGCACCTCAAGCTATCCTGTGACCTTCGAAAGTCGCAATCGACGGAGTACGGACATATATCCTCCAAGCAACTGCCCGCCTTAGGATCGTCTTTCCACCTTCCTGGATAATCCGTAAGGTTGCTTAGGCTGTCCGTTTGGCGTTTGGGATGGTATTTGAGGTGCAGAAATAGGCTAAAAACGGTTGATCAGCTTCCGAGAGGCAGTTTTCCTCCAAGATCAGGTACGGCTGTCAAGCTGCGGCGGCCCCCATAGAATCACAAACTATCTTTTAGGCGTTGGAAGAAGGAGGTTGAATATCGCTTTTATTCTCGATAGCACAGCATCGAAACACCACGACGACATGACCACTGGGACCTAGTGGGCTGTTGGCAAACCAAATCGTAAAAATCTTGGTGGATTTCGTGGTAACAGGCTCAATGTTGAAGGGGTCTGATCTGCTATAACCCTTATTTGCTGGTCATCAAACTGCTTTAGTTGGATATGGATGGTGAGATCTAGCGGATCGCTCGCAAGTCTTCCTGTTTTGACCGAACAGGATGGGGACCGGTAAAACAACCCTGGTACGGTGGAGTACCTTGGTATCGGACATATTTTTGGCGTGTCCGCGGATGAAGTGCAAAATATCGGACAGGTTAAAAACAGGACTACTTGGGACAATAGTCATTGTTAGCGGTCCACCTGGGTAGCGGTGCACGCACAGCTTTAAGGCATTGGCAATCCCATTGAGAGAACTGAACGAATCGGCTATCATCACGTCACGACCGTCCTTAGTGTATGGAAAAACATTACTCCAGGCCTTCTGAGTTATCCGGAAGTGTTTGAGCAGCGCACAGACCCTTAAAAGCAGCTCGCTGTCATATATGCACACGATGATGGCCGTTTTTCGGGAGAATCATAAATTCCCGACTGACGGTCATCATTTGGAGCCCGCACCTCACGCATGTTTCCTCTCAAACTAATCACAGTGCTGAGAACTACAGGGAAAGGTTGGAACCGCTATTCCGGGATCGTGAGCCGGTAACACCAGATTAAAGAGGGTGTAAGTGGATTGTCGGCGAACCGCCTAAAACCCACACGCTTGAATCCATGTTCAACTATCGCGTCTTTAGGTACTTACGGGCCTCGTTTCTTCTGGGACTAGTGGCAAGTGGCAGATATTCATGAATGCTTAGCTGAGATTGTTTCAATTTGAACGTAAAGCATGAGAAGTTTTTACGTTCTTCAGCGGTAGACAGAACCATCCTCAGTAGTCTGGGCTTTGGAATTGAGGGGCGCTCCGGGATGTTACTGAAGCATGTGAGCTGGCAGACTGTGGCGCTTGGGAACCCTGCGGGCAAAACCTTTGTTAGTCAAAACGGTTGAAGTTGGCCACCTTGTGACCTTTGGGCAATTTCTCTTTAGACTCCTTTGCATTTCAAAAGATGGGGCTGGCATCCTCTTAAGAGGCCCCACGTCATTTTCTACTTGTTACACAACTTTCGTACATGCCACTTTACAGCTGTTCATGGATACTCTGGTTGAGATCAGGCCAGTGCACTCGGCATGTGCCCATGGTGCTACACTCCGACGCCAAAGTGGATCAAAAGGCAAGTGTGACGTGGGAACGCACAGAAGCGGAATTGTCAGCGTTGACGCTTACCAAACAACTAAACTTGCGTTGAATAACCGATACCCATGCCGCTAATCGTTCCAGCTCAGTCGGCTTGGGAAGGGCTTTCCTGAAAATAACGCCACGAATAATTCTCTCGTATAAACTTATGGCGCGGCATTCAGTGCAGTAGAACTGCGTCGTACTGTGGTTCATACGAAAGCCATACTGATCCAGTTGTAAACCTGGGCAATCATTGTGGCACAGAAGTGCTCACTAGCCACATTGAACGCCCCTCAAGGAAATGGTGACATGATCGCCACAGCCCCGTTGGCCACAAAGCGGCGAAGACAGCAATGTAGCATTGCCCCGTAGGGCTTCTTGCAGCATTCTTCATAATCAGGTAAGAGGACAAATAAACAGAAAATGGAAGTAAATCGATAACTTTGTAAGTGGTGGCTGCAGGGCTGGCCAACAATAGGCTGCCGCCGGAAAAACCGGTACAATGAAAATACCAGCATCAACATGGGAGGCCTCGGCGAGTCCCTCCGAATAATGTGAAATTTACCCGTTACTTTAAAGAAAATCTCAGTTCTTCAGCGGGTCCACTGTACTTGACCTTTGTCATTTAGTATTTGCCGCAGTAGCGGGAAATTCCTGAATCTTGTTGAGATAATAATAGCCTCTGGCGGGTAATTCGTGTTGAGAAGATCGATCCTACCTTCCATGTCAAGAGAACGACCCGACAGCCGTGACCTTGCCGGACATCATCATGGTAAGTATTGAGAAATTTCTGCAGCAGACCGGTAGTTTCCGGCCCCTACACGACTAAAAGTTCACTTATTTATCTAAATGACGATAAATGTGTCAAGCAGATTCACAAAGCATCAGGTATGAATATCTGGATCACACAAGCCAAACATCAGGACGTCCGCAGGCACAGGCCTTCAAGTCCTGTATTTGAAATTCAAAATACATTGTCTATGCGGAGTCCGTTTCATCTGTGCTTTTATTGGTTCTCACACTTTTGAGTTCCGGTCCAATGGGAAGAAGCCTCCTTTGCACTGTTCGTGCCCCGTTGCCCGTGTGCGACGTATGGGCTCGTGGCCATTAGGGTAAGGCCATAACACCTATTATAATTGCTTATAAAAGACAGAAGAATTAAGCTTGCCACGAGAACCTCGTATAATTGTTTTCGACCGTCCTCACAACGTGGTTGTCAAAGGTACTCTTATTCATGGATCTCGGTAGGTGACCAGACAACCGAGACTGCGAAGTCTGGAATAGGCAAGGTAACACCATTAGCGGCATCGAACCTGCATACAAATCCGATAAGTTTGCTACAGTCGGCGGTTCTCTTGACTACAGTCACACCGTCTCCCAAGGTGATTTCCTTGTGAAATGAAATGATGCCTTTTCTTTTCCAGTTGTTGCAGCACAGTAAGATCCGTGAATATCCCAGATGCAAGACAATGGACACCTCCTAACGGTTACTGCAAGTTCTGTGATCTGACTTGACCTCTATATGGGGAGAGTACAGGGGACGACGTGTTTCAGTAGGGGTTTATGCCGTAGGATTATTGTACATGGTCCAAAATGATCCTTAGGACGTAGGTTTACATCACATAATCCATAATAAGGTATTTCAGAGCATCCAGTGCGTTTACCCAAGGACCATGTATATTGTTTGGGACGGTTAAAAGTAAATTACAACTAGCTACATTTGGGGCTGTTGACTTTACCATCTATGTAACTGAATAAACAAGATGGGGCAAAAGCCATACTCCTCGTTTTGATTATACCTTCACTAATAAGAGACTGATAGCAAATAATTTAATAGGTAGACGTTGGGATTGAGCGATAATGCTGTAATAAAAATTAGACTATTTGTAGCGCAGGGTTTACTCTCTTAACAAATGTTTTCAAAAGAAATTTCCGATGAGCTGGAATGGATGTTCTTGATACGTTATTTACTGACGCCTCCTCGACTCAGTTCAGTTCGTCATTATCTGTCGACGAAATGTGCGACCGTTTCACCAGTAAGGTTCATGAATCCTTAAATATGACACTCCTGGCGGGATTTCCGTGGTTGACATGGCAACGGATGCTTTATTAACGAAGCATCGTAAGCGTACGTTTGCACTTCCTCAACCGGACCGTGTATCTTCTTCCATCCTTGCCCATGGGGCCTTACAGTTCGTTGTCCCGTCAAGTCTACTGTTTACACAGTCCGCTGCTCCGGGGAAGGTGCCTGAAAGCAGGAAACCGGCGAATATTACCCCGTCTATAAAGGTGGGCAGCTCGGCCAGCCTTGTAACCACCGTCCGATTGCGCTTCTATTTTATGTCTCAAAGGTCCTCTGAGCGTTCGAATATGACTCTGTCACGAGTTCCCCTCTGCAATGAGCCTGGCTTTCTGTGCGACTGCTCATGTATTGCGAATTTGCTACTAACTGTGGAGCAGTAAAATGAGACAAAGCCTTAGCGGCTGGATAATGTCACTGTTCGGAGGACGATTACTTCTGATACTGCCCGGTAGTTTATGCCACGGAAGGGGGTTGACTTGAAAGGCTTTACCCCGAGTCTCTGACACAGAAATTTTACTTGCGGGACGACAGAGGGACCCTATTCGGAACCAGTGACTCTTAAATCTGGAATCTGATGTTCATTGCGTATCAGAGTTGCGAGTCTACCGTTCTATCCACTTGAGTTCACCTCTAGATAACTGTCGATCCAAGCGCTTCTCTCCCATTGCCATCATCATGAACAGCAATACAGCAGCTGATGCTTAGCTGCCGCGCAGCCACAAAGTAAAAGAGAAAAAGGCAAACCCTGCGTAGGAAGAAAGAGGGAAAAAGAAGGGAACTAAAAGGGACCTGACCACAAAAATAGCTACGTCTATATTCAAGCAATCAACATCAAGGTGCCTACATCTTGGAAACAAATAACAAAGCTGCAGTTGAAAGTAAGGCATCATCAACAAGATAGCTTCCTTACGGCCTTCACTGTCTTACGTCATTAAATATTCCCTTCTCAGACGAATCGGCCAGACGTCAACATTCATGCCACTGAGCTCAATTAGCCGCCATCTCACCTAACGTCTCCAGCCACCCACTTTGTGAGTCAAGAGGCCCCAGCTAGGGAGACGAACCCGATCTACAGTGACCAATCCCTTCGTGAACGATTTGATTTCATTACGCCAAGTCATCGGCTGTCCACCTCAGACCTTATACCAGTTGGCCCCAGCGTCCGCAAAGAGTGCTTGGTGTAGCAGACGACTGTCTGGCACCCTTACCGTCTAAGTTTGTGCAAACGTAAGGAGTGAACAGAAGAACTTGTTTGACATTCACTGTCAAATACCTGTTTCCCAACCTCTCCTTTGTTTACTCGCTAGTGCCACCCAATACGAGTGATCGAACGCAAACACCGGTGATCAAATACCTGAATATGGTTTACGTCTTTTACCTTAAGTGTTCAAGTTTTGCTGCTTTAAAGTAACACAACCCTCAATGTCGCCTTATGTACGCGACCTGTTAGCATCAGAGAGTTACCTCTCTGTCGCCATGGGTGTCCCAAATTGGCGAAAATCCCCTAGCCTTCGGGATACGCGCTTCTTCATTTCCTACACATACGTCGCCACGGATGTAGCTTCTCAGGTACACAAACCGGTCAAAACCCCCCATGACTTCATTATTCAACAATAAATCTACGTAATCACAGCAATCTTGCGGGAGCACTTTGCATCTTTAGGCTACAAAGCACATCACGAAGTATTTAACATATAGCACTGTTTGTGCTGCTTGGGAAGTGTCACATAGCAACACCTTGTCATCAGCATAGTCAAGATCAGTCAGTCTTCCACCAGGTAGGAGGTCCACGCCGGCAGTGACAGTCTTCCATTATTTCGTCTATGACAAAACTGAACGAGAATGGTGAAAGGGTGCAGCCTTGATGCACGCCGCTGCTGGTGCTGAAATTGTCAGATAGTTCACCGTAAACCCTAACTTGAGCTATGGTATGAGAATAAAGCACTCAGTATGCCGACATGCTTGGTCTGTACACCCCTGTGTTTAAGAAACTCTTAAATTGTATTTCGACCAACTGAGTCGAATGCACCTTTATAGTCGGGAAATACGACAATTGCTGGCCAGCGGTATACATGACCCTGCTCCAGAATTTGTCGGAGAGTGAGTGTGATCTAAATGTCCCCGCCCAGGGCGAAACCTTGCCTGTTCTCTAATGTTTGCCTCTTGAGCTGCAGTGAGCCGACGAAGTATAACGGATGCCAGAACACTTGCAATGACTGGGGTCGAACTGATTCCCCTATGGTTCTCGCAAGAGCCCCTGATACCTTTCTTGAATATGGGAACTAACATCGAGTGATCCCAGCACGGAGGGATAGCCTCCGTCATCTACCAAAGTTGGAACTACTGAGTCAAGGCCTGTACCAACGCCTCCCCACTTCTGTGAAAAGGGCCGGCACAAAATAATCCTGGCAAGCATTCTTATTACGCTTGAGAGCCGAAATGCAGTTACAGATCTCGATCTCAATGGGTGGTTCAAAATCTATGGACGAGGGTGCTACATTGCAAGTTGACAGCTGCAACACAGCAGAAGCAGGGGGCCGGCTAAACTGACCATCAAACTATTCCGTTCACCGCTCTAACCTTATTGAACCCAAGTACGTGCCCCAATTAAAACGTCAGTCCTAGATAAAGCCCCTCCACCTATGTTTGACAGCTGTGTGCTATATCTAAGACCAGGTCTGATTTGGAGGAGGGTGCCAAGTGTAACAGTGAAGTGCGATTTCTGAGACTAGCACTGGCTTAAAATAGCTTATACTCAGTGCACAGCTGTAACAGTCGACCGCCATTATCTGAACGATGTGGTGCTATCCACCTAACCGACACTCAGTCTCACCAAGGTAGCCGACCTGGGCGTTCATTTCCCCGACCGGAACGACTACATCGCGGCCACGTGTCATCCGAAGTAGAGCGGTCAGTTCCGAATAAAGGCCGTCCTTGATGCTGTTGTCACTACAGTCAGCTGGGCATAGGGAGATGCAATGAAAAGATTTCTGAAAGTTTAGCGTCCAGAGCTGGCCTTAACAAAACCTGCCGGGTGGCGGCACAGGAATCCAACCTACCAATGCGGCTGTGGCCATCGTGCTATATCTACTCCCCCCTGACCGGTAGCGGCGGCCGTGTAGTCACCCGAAGTGTGTAGCCAGTATCGGGTAGACAGTGTGGGTGTTTTTAGTTCCATACGTTGACTACTGTCATGGATTCTAGTCTCCGAGATACAGCAAACAACGACATGCAACGAGTCGAACGTTCTTGCGAGAGCGGCTTGCCAACCTATCTATTTTAGTGTGTGAACGTGGAAAGCACCCACATTAATTCGCATTCTAGGTTTAGGCGCGGGACGAAGGAGGTCTGAGGCTGAATGGTAAGAGATGGCGCCTACCGACACAGTGTTAATGTGATTAGCTATACCTATCGCGGCATTCGCAAAGTAATCACCAGGAATAGGAGTGGATGGGCCTGAGAGCTAAATTTGATAGCACAGTGGGGGAAGGGTCAGCAGTAGCGTGTTGTCGCCTATCCACCTTGCTGTATGCAACAGATAGGGCGACCCGGTTTATACTGCCAGACAGCCGATACAGCATGGAGTTAACAGTGTTGTGAGTATTCATGTTTGTGCGTAGGCTAAGATCTTACCAGGATGCCCAGACCTAAACAGGAGAACGATTAGGGTTCTCAACCAAATCCCTTGGCTCAAAAGTCTGTGCCGAAAGGCAGCGGGTGAGTGGTAGTGTACCAGAACAGGTACTTTTTCCGGAAAAAGATGCCGACCTTCTCCCAACCTCCCACCTGGAGGACTAGCAAACTGAGGTTCATCAGACCTCTAACTATTTGCCTGCCTGGTATGACTGACTATGGGTCTGGTGGCCACACCATCCACTTTAGTCTAATAGGTCATTGAGATACGCAAGCCGTCACACTGCGGCAGGGTCCAGTCTTTCAGGGTTCATGGTGACGCCGAAGCGAAAACTCGTGGCCAACCTGAAAATGAAATCACATTGAGTTCAAGAACAGAACTGCTTTTTTTAGTGGACGGTCGCTTATGCACTGCCAGAGTCAATACATCGGTTAAATTTGAACATAGCAGTAAGAAGACGGACACTGGTGGATGCTAGCATTTCGTATTGCCTCTTCAGTACTAAATAACAATAACCAGGAACATATATATGACACTAATGGGATGGGGGGGGGAGAAGAATAAATTAGCAAATGGGGTGGACAACGCCAGGACAGAATTATTAAGTCCATGGGAGTCTAAGGCTTACATATAATTGTTTTTGTACACACAACACTGGCTTGAGACGACTAATCGCGACCGCCTCGGCAAAACGCAGGAAACGCGGATTAGCGTGGCGCATTATAATTCTGAATGTTAATTCTGGATTAATCCGGTGGCCAGTGGCCAACATGTGCCTGGCGATAGACGAGGCCGGAAGCTTGCGTGATCCAGGGACGAAGGGAGTAGACTGCGCAGTCACATCCTGAACCCATTTCGGCAGATGTTCCTTCATCCTAGAGTTCAAGCACCTATTGGTTCTGCCGATGTAACTTTCGCCGCAGTTACACACAAATTGATAAATACAGTGTGAGTTGGCGCCAATAGGTTGCTCTCCCTTTACCGAAGGTAACGGTAGCTTCCGAGTTCGGTCAATGACTACGATTTCACCCGCATTGTATGCTCGCTTAATGGATGCGACGAGGCGTTTTGTGGTTAGAAGTGAGGAAGTGTCACCTTTGAATTGTAGTTCAATGTAGACTTTCTTCTTCCCAACCGTGGGAACCTCAACTCCTACAATACGCTGTTGGCTGTGTCTATTGATAAATCTCAGCGGATACCCGTTATTCTGCAAAGTAGTTGTAAGCAGTCGAAGTTCATCACCTAAACATTCTGATGAACAAATGCGCCTAGCACGCACAAACAATGTTCTGACCAATGCTCGCTTGTTCTTCATTGGCGTGAAGCTTGTGAAGTGAGTGTACTGACCCGTCCAGGTGGGCTTACGATACACACATCTTCTTACTGAACCATCATCCTGGCGACCGATGAGGATGTCTAAAAACGGCAGGCATCCAATCTTTTCCAGCTCAAAAGTGACTGTCAGGTTGGCACGACAAGTGTTAAACCGATTTACCATCTCATCGATTGCTTGCGAATATGGCGCAAACATGAGGATGTCATCCACATAACGTTTGTAGAACGGCAGTGACGCAATGTTTCAAACATCGGTTAAAGTCTGTTAACGGAGTTCAGAAAAGCGTTGCATATTCTTTAATATGGCGTACGTTCTGACGGACAGCTGTTCGGATGTTACCAAAGATGCGTTCCACGACACTCTCCTTGATCTTCCGAAGTAGACTAAACATTTTGGCATCATCATACTGGTGGGCGACTTTGATGCTCAGCTTGGTCTTCTTTCTCCAGAGGAGAAGCGGTTGGTAGGTGTGTTTAGTGTTCGGGTACAATGCACTGACAGTGGCAAAAGACTGTTGCAGTTGTGTGCCTCTCACGATCTCTATATTTTCGAACATTGCATTTCAACAGAAGAGGCATTGCTTTACGTGGGGACCTGTATGTGCTCTTCAATTGTGGGCACAACTGGATCACAGCAGTCAGCTGCATTTTGGAGCGACCACCTGGACTCGGACTGTACTGCTTTGTGCCCGTTTTGTTTTGTCATCTTAGAGGTCAGATACTCGTAAATGCAAGATACGTAGCTGGTATTCGAGCGAGGGGAGTTTAAAGAATGTTTACCGGTTGGCATTGGTGTAGTAATTGTTCAGTTGGAGTCCGATGAGGGGACCTAGTGAACACTGGGAATGAATCGCAGCAGCTATGCTGTGAGGAGGTGTGTTCCCAGGGAGCTGTGCAGTTGCGACAGAATTGGATTTCTGTCAGGTCGGTAAACCTTATGAACAGGCGTTGCTCGACTCTACCTGGCTCTGAATATAATGACTGCTGTCGAGAGCGCAAGCTGACCAGGAGCTTGCGCAAGGACCGTGACCACCCGTTGGTCGGACAGCCAAAAGAGATGGAACGAGCCTTTTTATTCTCCCTGATCCTTGGTTGTCCTGGCGGTCGAGTCGATGTATGTGAGACCATATGTGAAACCGATGGTTCACTTATCGCCGACCAATCGGGGTGATTTGACAGATGGACTGAACATTTTGAGGAGCAGTTGAGCTGGCTTCAGTCAGACCATATGGATGATGGGGAACCAGCTTGCCTAAAGGCTTGGGGTGGTCTGCATTTGGCTTGAGTAGCCCGTTCTTCACTTCATACTCTAGCAACCTGATTTCATTTGCTGTGATAACACTTCGTTTTTTCGCTTCCGGGAAGTTGGCCGGATTGAAATCGTACTCGGCTGCACCTCTTTTACACATGATGCTGCTGTTTATTTGAGCAGTTGTCGTGTGGGCTGTTTTACCCAATTTCATGGATTATATTATGAAAACCTGCTACGCAGTATGCTACTTCGAAGGAGATTCGATGAGACTGGCATGGTTTATTATGAACCTCATGTACCGTACACTATCTTTCTTCATCCTTCAGGGACACCTGGTGGTAAGCGCCGTTCAGGTCCAGCGTACCTTATCTACCGTAACGACCAACTTACGCATTCACTCCGTCTATCTTCTGTAGAGGACACTCATTAAGTTAGTGTGTATCGGCTATTTGTTTGGCTATACTCGCTGACGTCTCTTGTGTCGTCTGTTAGGTGTGACCTGCGCTTTCTCGGAGGATGTCGAAGACCTAACGACGTTCTCAGCTAAGAGACGAACCACTTCAAAGCGTGTGAATTCCTTATTTGCATCTGAGCATTGCTTGCATCTAGTTGTTATTGAATTGCAAGCAGGAGAAAGACTGTTAATTTGGGGAGTAACGATTCCATAGGGAGAAAACGATGGTTTTATTTTCATCGAGTATATGGGTTGGGTAAGATGGAGATTTTGAATCCAAGATGAAGCGAGTCATTGTATTATTATAAAGAAATAACAGTGTTCTTCAGCAAAACTTAAAACGCTGGTGGTCGCCATTGTTATTCTGCTTTTTTTAAATTCTTGCACCGTTCATTAGTTATAGCATCCAACCCAGGCGATGGTATAACTTTCGGAACTGCCAATATTCACGATGGCATTCAAACTAATTCGGTCGATCAGCAACTTGGTAATCGCACTATAAAACAACCATGATCAGCATGATCATCATCAGGTGCTGTACGCGAGGATAGAACTTGGAGTAAAGACAGTCAGTTTTGCGTTAGGACCGAACTTCCGCAACCTTCGGAAGTAATCTTCCTTTCTGCAGTCGGGCTTCTGCAATGCAACTGCTTGCTGTGGCCAAAGAAGAAACACTGAACTAGTCAAGGCTGCTGTTATTTTGTCCGTTGGTGCCTAAGATTTTACAAGTGTATTTACGGCCTGTCGATTGTTCGTTTTAGCACCATAAGAAGGTAACACGGGGCTTTGCTACTATTGTCGCGGCTTCTGTGTCATTCCTAATGCTTGTTTACATGCCATCTAAAACCGAGGTCCTTTGCTTCAACCCCTTTTGGCAAATTCTTACATTAATCGTGTCGGTATCGTTTTGCGGCGTAGGTCTTAAATTTACGGTCTGTAGTTATATATATTTCAACTTTTGAATAAACTGATCGCGCGTCTGTCTATTTTCTCGTTTTCATCGATATTCTCACAAAGTAGTGCCCAACAACGAAAATCGGAATGTGAACCATTTCACGGGGGTCCCAACTGAAAGAGTATATCTGGAACAGGCCTCCCTGACGTAGTCGGGATTAGCAAATGACTCCGGCACGTTGCTGCAAACACAGCCGTGTTTGCTGGTACGGGAGTGCATACGCACTCCGGGTTAGATCGCTCAACTCGTTCGTTCTACCGCTTTTGACACACTGCTCCACAATCGACCATCCTCATCATCATCGTAGCGGCGGAGAGCCTGACCAAAAAGTACTGTGAATCGGGCCGCCGCTCAGATCAACAGTGACGTGGAATATCCTGGAAGAGGGGAACATTAATAAAAGGTTAAGAAGTAATAAACGGAGACTAGGCGGGTGAATTAGGAATGGTGTGGATGCAGGTAAGCCATTGACTGCGGCACACCGCTGTGTTGGATAGCGTCTCTAACCAGCGATTTGAGTGATCACGGTGACCCCAACCAGGCGGGCGACACCTACCCACTATGCTCAGTGGAGCAATCAAAGCTTTCATATCTCGTGACCATGTTGATGCTTGACCACCACGCGGCTTTACCCAGTATATAATGCCCGGCACGGTAAACGTTCACCGAGTGTTCTGGAATACACGCCAACAAACGGCCGTCCACCGTATTAGTCTACACAGTGTGGACTAATTGGTGGAGACAGCGATGATCAGAAACGATAAGTCTGCCTTTACCTTCGTTGCGAACAGGCTACGTTCTCGAGTCACAGAGCAAAACAGAAGTTACACGAGCGTATTGTACGTTTCCTTTCAGCGAAAACCGAACGCTTTTTTGACGCCACAGATTTCGTAGGCTGGTAGAAGCAACTCGTGCCTTGGCTGTTCTTGCTAGCATCTCCTGAACAATATTACAAGCTGACGAGATAATGCTACCCAAGTACGTGAAACTACACACAGGCCCTAGCGGATTGTCCGCAATGACGCAGCGGGAGTGGAGGTGCTCCAGTTTTGAGGCAGCACTTTGCACTTTGAATGTACGAAATGCATTGCGTACAAACCAGTCTGATCACTTACCTTGTTCAGCATGGTCTACATGTTTTTGGCAGAAGGGCCAAGTAAAGCAGTGCCATCCGAGTACTCCAGGTCGGCCAACCAAGCGCCATGAATAAGCTCAGCATCAACTTCACTGGACTCCTCGAATGGACTTTCTAAAATGTCGTTCATGACAAAATTGAACAAGGGGAAATCGAACACCCTTGACGAACACCACTGGAAGTGCTGAACGCTCGGGGCAGTTGTCCGTCAACTCTCACCCCGCTTGCAGAGTGAGCACACAATGATCTAAACAGATTCACCTGATCCCCTTGTACCCCCTTGTGAAGAAGACAGTTCCAGAGAACGTTGCGAGCAGCCGAATTGAAAGAAGCCTTTAAGTCTCGAAAGAGCACGGCCGTTGGCTGCCTGAGTGCAGATGTTCCAAGATTCGTCGCAGTTCAGAATGTGATCAGCGCATCTTCGGGCAGATCGGAATCTAGTCCATTCTTCGCAGTCATGATTTTTCCTTATTGTAGTGAGCCGACGTAAAAATAAGGTCGGTGAGTAGCTTGGACGCAACAGGCACTAGACTGATGGTCCACAATCGACAACAGCTGATTAGCAACAAGCGCTTCGGCGACTGGAAGGTAGCACAGTGATGGCAGCCAGCATGTACTAACGAATGCAACTGGACATGGTAAAAGTACGGTACCTCTCTAACAGTGTGCGCGACCATGGTGGTGTTCTTTTTATCAAGCGACGGATATCAAGTAGCAGCATTCATGAAAGAAACAGATTTGCGGATTGATGATAGGGTGATTGAAAACCGACAATTTTCTCACAGTAATTGAGACAAGCATTGTGGGCTGTGTGCTGAGGTTATATAGCCGTGTTGCAGAAAGGCTGGATAGCGTATTACGTTTATAAGTTTCGTGATCTCGCTGTCGAACCGTGTCGTTTTGTTTATTATTATGTACTGTTTCCATCTGATTTCTGAGTCAAATTGAGTGTCCTGGTCGACGGATTAAGAAAAAGCCACCAAATTCGGGATACACAATTGCATTTCGGCTCTCAAACACAATGGGGCTACTGGTTCAGATGACCTCGCACGCGAATTTTCAACGAAGACGTGGGGCATAAGTAAAAGCCTGACTTAGGTGTTTGAACTGATGTTGACAATGGAAAACATTCCCCTCTGTTGGGGTCATTCCATATTGTATCNTGTGTCGTCTGTTAGGTGTGACCTGCGCTTTCTCGGAGGATGTCGAAGACCTAACGACGTTCTCAGCTAAGAGACGAACCACTTCAAAGCGTGTGAATTCCTTATTTGCATCTGAGCATTGCTTGCATCTAGTTGTTATTGAATTGCAAGCAGGAGAAAGACTGTTAATTTGGGGAGTAACGATTCCATAGGGAGAAAACGATGGTTTTATTTTCATCGAGTATATGGGTTGGGTAAGATGGAGATTTTGAATCCAAGATGAAGCGAGTCATTGTATTATTATAAAGAAATAACAGTGTTCTTCAGCAAAACTTAAAACGCTGGTGGTCGCCATTGTTATTCTGCTTTTTTTAAATTCTTGCACCGTTCATTAGTTATAGCATCCAACCCAGGCGATGGTATAACTTTCGGAACTGCCAATATTCACGATGGCATTCAAACTAATTCGGTCGATCAGCAACTTGGTAATCGCACTATAAAACAACCATGATCAGCATGATCATCATCAGGTGCTGTACGCGAGGATAGAACTTGGAGTAAAGACAGTCAGTTTTGCGTTAGGACCGAACTTCCGCAACCTTCGGAAGTAATCTTCCTTTCTGCAGTCGGGCTTCTGCAATGCAACTGCTTGCTGTGGCCAAAGAAGAAACACTGAACTAGTCAAGGCTGCTGTTATTTTGTCCGTTGGTGCCTAAGATTTTACAAGTGTATTTACGGCCTGTCGATTGTTCGTTTTAGCACCATAAGAAGGTAACACGGGGCTTTGCTACTATTGTCGCGGCTTCTGTGTCATTCCTAATGCTTGTTTACATGCCATCTAAAACCGAGGTCCTTTGCTTCAACCCCTTTTGGCAAATTCTTACATTAATCGTGTCGGTATCGTTTTGCGGCGTAGGTCTTAAATTTACGGTCTGTAGTTATATATATTTCAACTTTTGAATAAACTGATCGCGCGTCTGTCTATTTTCTCGTTTTCATCGATATTCTCACAAAGTAGTGCCCAACAACGAAAATCGGAATGTGAACCATTTCACGGGAGTCCCAACTGAAAGAGTATATCTGGAACAGGCCTCCCTGACGTAGTCGGGATTAGCAAATGACTCCGGCACGTTGCTGCAAACACAGCCGTGTTTGCTGGTACGGGAGTGCATACGCACTCCGGGTTAGATCGCTCAACTCGTTCGTTCTACCGCTTTTGACACACTGCTCCACAATCGACCATCCTCATCATCATCGTAGCGGCGGAGAGCCTGACCAAAAAGTACTGTGAATCGGGCCGCCGCTCAGATCAACAGTGACGTGGAATATCCTGGAAGAGGGGAACATTAATAAAAGGTTAAGAAGTAATAAACGGAGACTAGGCGGGTGAATTAGGAATGGTGTGGATGCAGGTAAGCCATTGACTGCGGCACACCGCTGTGTTGGATAGCGTCTCTAACCAGCGATTTGAGTGATCACGGTGACCCCAACCAGGCGGGCGACACCTACCCACTATGCTCAGTGGAGCAATCAAAGCTTTCATATCTCGTGACCATGTTGATGCTTGACCACCACGCGGCTTTACCCAGTATATAATGCCCGGCACGGTAAACGTTCACCGAGTGTTCTGGAATACACGCCAACAAACGGCCGTCCACCGTATTAGTCTACACAGTGTGGACTAATTGGTGGAGACAGCGATGATCAGAAACGATAAGTCTGCCTTTACCTTCGTTGCGAACAGGCTACGTTCTCGAGTCACAGAGCAAAACAGAAGTTACACGAGCGTATTGTACGTTTCCTTTCAGCGAAAACCGAACGCTTTTTTGACGCCACAGATTTCGTAGGCTGGTAGAAGCAACTCGTGCCTTGGCTGTTCTTGCTAGCATCTCCTGAACAATATTACAAGCTGACGAGATAGTGCTACCCAAGTACGTGAAACTACACACAGGCCCTAGCGGATTGTCCGCAATGACGCAGCGGGAGTGGAGGTGCTCCAGTTTTGAGGCAGCACTTTGCACTTTGAATGTACGAAATGCATTGCGTACAAACCAGTCTGATCACTCACCTTGTTCAGCATGGTCTACATGTTTTTGGCAGAAGGGCCAAGTAAAGCAGTGCCATCCGAGTACTCCAGGTCGGCCAACCAAGCGCCATGAATAAGCTCAGCATCAACTTCACTGGACTCCTCGAATGGACTTTCTAAAATGTCGTTCATGACAAAATTGAACAAGGGGAAATCGAACACCCTTGACGAACACCACTGGAAGTGCTGAACGCTCGGGGCAGTTGTCCGTCAACTCTCACCCCGCTTGCAGAGTGAGCACACAATGATCTAAACAGATTCACCTGATCCCCTTGTACCCCCTTGTGAAGAAGACAGTTCCAGAGAACGTTGCGAGCAGCCGAATTGAAAGAAGCCTTTAAGTCTCGAAAGAGCACGGCCGTTGGCTGCCTGAGTGCAGATGTTCCAAGATTCGTCGCAGTTCAGAATGTGATCAGCGCATCTTCGGGCAGATCGGAATCTAGTCCATTCTTCGCAGTCATGATTTTTCCTTATTGTAGTGAGCCGACGTAAAAATAAGGTCGGTGAGTAGCTTGGACGCAACAGGCACTAGACTGATGGTCCACAATCGACAACAGCTGATTAGCAACAAGCGCTTCGGCGACTGGAAGGTAGCACAGTGATGGCAGCCAGCATGTACTAACGAATGCAACTGGACATGGTAAAAGTACGGTACCTCTCTAACAGTGTGCGCGACCATGGTGGTGTTCTTTTTATCAAGCGACGGATATCAAGTAGCAGCATTCATGAAAGAAACAGATTTGCGGATTGATGATAGGGTGATTGAAAACCGACAATTTTCTCACAGTAATTGAGACAAGCATTGTGGGCTGTGTGCTGAGGTTATATAGCCGTGTTGCAGAAAGGCTGGATAGCGTATTACGTTTATAAGTTTCGTGATCTCGCTGTCGAACCGTGTCGTTTTGTTTATTATTATGTACTGTTTCCATCTGATTTCTGAGTCAAATTGAGTGTCCTGGTCGACGGATTAAGAAAAAGCCACCAAATTCGGGATACACAATTGCATTTCGGCTCTCAAACACAATGGGGCTACTGGTTCAGATGACCTCGCACGCGAATTTTCAACGAAGACGTGGGGCATAAGTAAAAGCCTGACTTAGGTGTTTGAACTGATGTTGACAATGGAAAACATTCCCCTCTGTTGGGGTCATTCCATATTGTATCCCGTGTTCGAGAAAGTAGTCAAGGGCCCTTGCGAAAACCGTGAAGGGATTAGTTTGACTCCAGCCATTACTAGGGTTCTGCTTTCCACTATACTTTATCGGAAATTTGATAGGAACATGCAGAGTTTCGTCACGTATGAAGGTGTACTGATAAGATTTGCAATCTTTGCTGCATTCTTCGNGTCGATTCAAAAATTTGAATCAAACTTGCAGAATTTGTGCACCGGCGGCGAAAATGCCCGTCAAATCTAAAAACCCTACTCACAGCCTGAGGTCGACAAATCATGGTTCCAGGTTCACCTTGGTTCTGCAAGCTCATCGGCCGAACTCTTGTCTTCATTAGCACAAGATGCCCATTGGAAATGGCCTGAAGTCTTCCCCATGCGAGTAGCCTTAACATCGGAAACCCTTCATCATATCTGACTATTATTCTCTCGTTTCGGTGTTCTGTGGTGACTAACGACAGACTACGGTTGAGTTCGGTGAAATTTCGAAAATTTTGTACCAACAGAGGCATCCAACATGTATTCACGCCCACTTGTCACCGACAACCTAGTGTTTGAGTGGAGAGAGATTCGCAGACACGCTTAAGAGTGCCCTACAGAAATCGGCAGAGGGAGTGGGTAATGTTCTCCTGAGAGCCTACTGTTGAACAGTCACCAGAAATGCCTTAGATAAGGGAATATCTCTATCGTCTCTAGCGTTTATACCATCCACCACTTCTGTGTCGCTAATGGTTCAAATTTCAAATTACACGAACCGATCAACAATCTTCTCAATCTCATTATCCAACACCAAGTATAGGTAATCACGACAGTTTTGAAGAGACACTTTGCACTTGGAATCCGTAAAAATGTATTCTGAAATAGTTCGCGTAGCACGAAATTACATCCAACATTCCCTGCACTGCTTGAAATGGCCAATAGTCAGCGCCTTACCGTCAGCATAGTGAAGATCAATCAAGTTTTCACTAGGTATGTGTTCCACGTTGCCATATGATGAGCACCGCAGACAGTCCTCTTATTTTGCCTATGACAAACTTAAGTCAATGTGGAGAAACTGAACAGTCTTGTCGCGAATGCTCTTGGTGCTGAGACTGTCAGACAGATCACCATAAACTCTGACCTAAGCTGAAGTGTGAAAATAAAGTGCCGACAATATGTTCACGTACTTGTTCTGTACACGCCTGTGTAGATTGATCGACCGAATCGAACGTATCTCCCTAACCCTATTTGGCTATAGTTCTTTTCAGTCAACTTTAGTGCGGCCGAAACATGTGAGAATGCTTTTATGAAGTATCCGATAATTTATACAAAATGACTGTTTCGATACCACACTTCGACGCATCTACCGTAACACAGTTTTTAATTTTGAGTCGTAGTGCGTTATAGGCAAATTTGGGGTCGAAATTGGCCTAGCATGGGAAATGAATGAACGGACAGGTCCTTGACTACAGCCATGGAGAATCCTTCGTGAGCAAATTATTCCGTGGTGCGCGAACGTCACGCATATGAGGCACACAGTTATTTTGATAGTTCGCCAAACCCAGGAGCTTCCAGACGGTGATCTTATATGGTGGCAGAAACATCTGTCACAGCTTTATCTTCCGTCCATCTGGCCTACGACTCTTCTGATCAACAAGTAAACTTGAATATCGAATAATTTTTGCGGAACAAAAATTTGCTGGGCCTAAAATGTAAACCATATTCTTCAGTGTATTTAAAAACCGGAGCAAGATACGGCTGGTGGTCTTCGGCTGCCACATTTTCAGTGATACTGTCGTCCAAGTAAGTCACCACACACGGTAAACCACGTGACATCGTGTTCGTGAGTCATTGAGAGGTCACTGAGGCACATCCCGCGCAAAAAAACAGGCGGTTGTACTGATACAATGTTGGTAGTGAGAAACGGTTTACCTCATATGCCATCCATTACTTGTAGATTAGTCTCCGAAAAATCGATTTTAGGGAAAACCCTGTCACCGTTTAGCTTTGTGTATAGATTCTCGGGAGTAGGCAGTGGATATTGATTGGTCTCCCGTACTTTGTTGAGACCACCTGAGAAGTCACTACGTAGTCGGATAACCATTCACCTTTTTGATTTGCAATATTGGTATGGCCCGAACTGAATTATCTACTAGAATGGGATAGGAAGCTGTTTTTATAAGCAGGTGAAGTTACAGGGTAAATTTTGCTTGTGTACACAAAGTGATTATGGTATTGTCCTTACGATTGCGAAACGGTTCTTGTTTTCACGCCTTCCTTCCAGTGACATTAGTTTCTGATAGGAGGGCCTCATTTAGCAGCGTAACGGATCTTAGTGCAGAATGAACCCAATGACACATTGAATAAGGTTATCACTTCAGTCTATACCCCATAACTTCAACGTCAGATCTTTTACAGTATAACAGCTATTAGTAACATGTAAATCACTATGTTTAAACCTGCACTTTAACTGTTCCACAAATGGAATTCAAGAATCCGAAGCATTCCGTGCCACATGATTGGTTTTCACTTATGGCGAGCTGTGTAAACGATCCCATGTTTCCTCTGAGATGAGAATAATATCAGATACCGTGTCCATTTCCGGGCGTACTTTTATGCCATTCAGTAGTGTTATATTTTCTGTTACTTGAACTGTCACCATCGAATGTCGGCGAGACAGCGCTGGTTCGAGTACTATCGTAGTTTTGCGTCTCATTGGGCCCTTAGAAGTGCCTAGACTGGGGCGCCCTTTCACGACGATCCTCTTTATATCCACATTTTCTGAGTCTTCGGCGTGTGTGATTTCGAAGTTAGCGAACCCGCGCGCATTGACATTCTCCGCATTACCAGCACACACTCGGTGGCCTTGTTGAGAATTATGTCGCCTGAAGATCTGCTTTTTAAGCGAAACAAACGCCGACATTTTCTTTACTATTGCATTGGTTTCTAACCAATGTAGTATCGGTTTTGAGATTTATTAATTACCGACATTTATCTGCCAAAATCTGCAACGTCATACCTGGGTTTTCTTCAAGATGCGGTAACATATTTGTACGAATATCCACATCTGATGCTGGTTTACGTCCACCCATAAGGAGAAAGCGTTTAAACTAATCTCTGGTGAGACTTAATAGCATGAATTTCTCACACACGATTAATCACACCGGCGACTGTTAAGTTCTGCCTATTGAATTGCACACAGGTAAAATGAATGTTTAACAGTGACGTGCGCTCATTGAAAATGTAGGCTGAACACTACAGTGTCTTGGAATGAAAATTCACAGGTTTGCTGCGTTCCTACTGGGCAAATCTATGCGATCTTGTTGAAGCCAGCTAAACGGTTCCTCAAAAAGTTTAGCCCATCTACCACGTCAGTGTGACTGACTGTCGCTAACTGAACCGTTCTTCCTAAGTATGGTTCCGATTACACCAACCCGTCTGTTGCACATGCACGGATAAGTGAGTGGCACCATCGTTCTTAGATAAAAATGCTCGCTTCCCGTTCGTTCAACCAGCTGATACTTGCAGTCTGCGCACGATTTTCGTCAGCGTGCATTTAAGTTCTTGATGGTGGCCGTCATGCTCAGAGTCAGGTAGAATCAAAGGACGCATTTTCATAAAGTTTGCAGTTGTGACAGAAATTCAACTCTGTCGCAACTACACAGCTCCTCCTTGACGTACATCATCACACCAAGTATTTGTAGCTGCCGCGGTAGGTTCCTACTATTAGTTCGGTTCTCTTGCGTGGTCTACTTTGGGTAATCTTTTTTTGTAAGTGACGATTAACGAACCTTTCTTACACCCTCTTCTTTCGAAAGTCAATTGTCTTGTCTTCATGGATGTAGAACAAAACCAGTGTGTACAACAGTGTACTCCGAGTTAAGGGGGTTGCTCCAGCATGTGATAGTCTGTAACAGAGTGGTGCCATTAGTAGCTGTCTTCTATGTGGTAGATTTGTGTTCATGGCTGGAGTGATAAAGGCAGTCTACATGTGGTAACGTATTTCTCCTTGTGTCAAAACACTCTACCCAAAATACTGACTGTGAAGCATGCACATTTGCAACAACTTTCCACTGTTGTCAATGCCTTGTGCTCGGACACCAAACATCCCAACCAGCCGCTTTTCACCGATGGAGAGACGACCAAAGTAAGCATTCTGACTAAATGTTAATACGCTGATATCTCTGTTCGGCGTACGTCTTAAGGTTGATGATAGCATTGTAGAGCCATTTCTTGGTAACATCTGAACTCATCTCCGTTAGGTCTCACACTGATATAATGAATATACAATGCCCTCTCGATTTACATTGGCAGACTTCAATTGATGTACTGAGTCTGTCAACGCGCATACGATTGTACACTGGAATCCGATCGACCAAGCGTTGCGCCGCTTTGGAGCTCAGTGCGACCCTCATTCCAGCTTGATCACAAGACTCATTATCGGTGTCGCCATAGAAAAGCGTTTAGAGGTGAGCTCCAGTAAATACTGGCGCAATGATCACAAGTATGCATACCAAAGAGAATATACATCAAGCTCCAAACTTCAGAGAGTATCCGCCGGAACGGGTTTGCCTGAAAACACGAAAATTAGTAGTATTACTGTTTACCAGTTGTATTGATTTTTTTTTACCAAAAATTCCCACCCAACTATACCGTCTTGTATAGCCAAGGAAGGTGAAAATTGTTGGTGTCAAAATGGAGCACGAAGTCATTAAATGCTGTATGATGTTACTGCAAGGAAAGTGGTTACGTAAGGCGCGTCCTGGTCGTTTATGTCGCGGATGACAGCTAACTTGAGGGCCTTTTGTAACGGTACAACCGTACAGGGTGACCGTCATGTAATGCGCACTTTTCGTTCTCTTGGGTCCCATATAGTATCGTGTCAAACAAACCCAAAGCGGCATAATGTCAGGAAGAGTCATTTCCTTTTCCAAAACATTTACTGTTTCATACCTCTTGGGATTGCCCGTTAGGATATAACCGAAAAACGTGCGTTGCAGGGGTTGGCAGTTGTTTGGTTTTGTTGACTACATACAGTTTTGCGAGCCCATCATTCTTCTCTTTTTCAGTTGGCCGAATTTTGTCTGACGAATGAATGATGTATGTCTGCTGGACGTCCATTATAAGTAACATTCGTTCCTGCACTCTTGTTGCCAACGACAAACTGATCGCTCGGTCTTGGCAATCGCAGACCTTAGGTACATATTACAAATATGTAGACGGATGTGAAACTCCCTGTTATGAAGAGTTCGAGCGACGAGCGTGAAACGCCCTACGTTGACACCAGGACAGGTAGGTCGGGGTAAGTGTTACGGGGACAACGGACCCTTTCAACAGAACTCCCATCTTGTTGAGATGGCTTGGGCACCTCGTTCTGGAGAATGCACGTTGGAATGTTCCCTGTGGATACCCCGGCGCAGATATGCGGCTGACATCTACGGAGTTTTCTGGGGTATTAGAATGTCGCTGTTAACATTGCCTGTAGAACTTCGGAAACACATGAATGATCTGTTCTAGGAAGGGCAAGACCTCTGGCCCGTGATTGTTCGCAGTGTTGGATGCGAAAGCAGAGCTTGGAGGATATCTGGATAATCTGCGGACTGTTGCGAACCAGGCCTTTGCGTAACGCACCGAAGACAAGCGGCAGCTAGCGACTCGAGAACGGTCTGGAGGAAAACTGTTGGACACAACAGCGCGAACGGAATTTGTTCGATGCTTGTCAGCATATCTGGTCGAGGCTATTTGTGTGGCGTCCGCTTTCTCCTCGGCGATCTCACATGGAGGCTGAGCTTCTAAGGTTGTCTGAATCGTGCCTAGTGGTGACGGGAGATAAGCGATTAGTATGACTCTGGATGAGCCTGATCAGATGGGCACCGTACACCATAGCCGCTAATTCCAGAAAGAATTGTTCTTATTGTGGACGACTTGGTACAGCTGCTCCGTGTTGCAGCCACAACGGGCGTCCAGACTGCAGTGTGCCATTGGCAGCCGATGGCAGCAAACTGAGTGGCCATAAATGGTAAGTCCGAATATATCTCCTGTAAACCTATTTAAGGGGTCCAAACTATCTAATACAGGCTTAAAGATAAATGAAAATTCTATCTGGGTTTCAATCGATGTGAAGGTTTTGTGTAAGCCATCGAGACTAAAGTTTGCCACCGAACTGGCGAACTGAGGAACCTTAGAGCGACTAACAGCTGTTTGTATTGTTCCTCCTTTCTTAATTATGCACCCTGTGCTTTTAATATATCATTCTGTGTATTTTTAGCCATTCGGTATTAATGAGATGCTCGGTTTTGATATCTATTCTACATGTGTTACTCCTCGGTTCGTATTGAGAGCAACTCGGAATGTCCGCGGATGCTATACAGAATGAGGTGAGCTCTCTATACTACGTCTACTTGTTTGCTTTTAGCTCTGTGGGATTTTAGAACGACTCAACGCGCTTCCGCCATCAGAGAGGGATGAGCTGTTAGGTTTTTTAAAGTGCTTTTTATCGCCACTGGACGGTGTGGCAACCTCCTCACCGAACTCAAACTCAGAATATGCAGTCACTCATCCTGATGATTCTGCCGTTTTTGTTTCTCCTGCTGATAACATTGACCCAGTGTCTGTGGACCCGAACACGGTTACAGGTCAGGACTTAAACGGACCCTTTATTCTTGGAGGTAACATCCGTTGTTTTACTAAAGAGTCGTCTAGATACTCTAAATTTGGGTTTTTTTGTGCAGACGCAAGAAAAGTCCACAAACACTCCTAGCGAGAATTCACATTTAGTAATTTCAGAAAGCCAGGATAAACAGCCGGTAAGCTATTCACGGTGCTAATTAACTTGAGCAGCGCATGTAAGTCTTAGCTTTGTCATCATGTAGATTTCAACATAAGCAATCTGTCGATCTCCTTGACTAACATCCGGTGCTAACGATCTGGGCGATACAGCAGAAAGAGGTACTATACAGTTATGAATTCTGTGGTGATTTCTTTTCATCTTCTTTCCAATCACCACCAGTGGACATGGTTCATTCATATATGTTTACTGAAACGTTTCAGCACGGTTTCCTCACGGTGTTTTTTTTAATGTTTCATGATCCACTTTGTTTACCAGGCTCATGTGACGAAACTAAGATATTCTTCAGTTAGAAGCAACACAGTTGGCTGAGAGCAGTAAAATCACATAGTAGCCCACCATATAGCGGCTTTTTTCAGTGATTTCTTTACGGATACTGACTTTCAGTTTTACTTTTCCTTGGTTAGGGCTCCTTCCCAGTTGTTGTCACTGGTGCCACTTATTCTATATCCGCGTGAGTGTTAACGTGGTAGCAGTAGCAATTTTGAAACCTCGGCTACTTCCACTCTTGCTTTGGTATGGACAGCCTGATGCTATTCACACCTTCCCGCAGCGTCGCATGATAGTGAATACCACTGTGAGATTTTTCAGCACACTTTTGAGAGCTAACATAAAAGTTTTCATTTTATGGGTTATCTCATTGTACAACTTTGACTTGAATAAAAACCATTCAGACTACCGGAGAATCTCGTTAACTTTATGCGAAAATCACCAAGCAGCACGTTGTCATGATTGGCTACACGAATTGTAAGCGTAACACGTAAGGTGTCCAACGATTACCGACGGCCACGATATCGGTGAGCACGTACCCCGTTAGGCATGACCGATTCGTCTTTGGACTCGGTGAGAAGAATTGTCTAAAGCCGGAACCGCATCACCTGTCCACTTTTGGTGCACAACATGATGCGCATACCTGACCAAAAGCGTCAAACGCTAACAAATCACTGCTGAAACTGCTACAATAATGTTGCCATCGATGGATGGGCAACTACAAGGTTTAAGCATATTCGACGATTTCAAGTTAATGCTAACGGACTATGTTTGTAGCCGGAAACTGTTTGAATCGGTGAGCACAACAGTGTATCCTGATGTGATTTCATGATGACGTATGGGGCTACATATTTGATTAATTCCAGTTGTGAGAAGTCAGGGTTTCGGTTGGATTCGAACCAGCGACAAATACAGCATGCTTCAACGCGGCAGGCGCTCTACTAGCTGAGCTACGAAGCCATCTCAGGAGCTCGGAAATGTCACATTTGGACTCTGTTACGAAATAGATTCCGGAGGGGTACTGAAGAGGAGGAATCGGGTGCATTTAAAAAAACGAGTAACACCGGATGAAGAACTCCTCCTCAGAGAGAAGTATTATTACGAACCAGGAGTGGATTGTGCTACGAAAAAAGGAAGGGTGTAAAGGGAGTGGATTGGACAACCGCATCGATACGAAGTCAACCAGTGATTCACAGAAGGCTACTACGACCAATCAGTGTCGAAAACGCGAACAGACTGGTATGTCATCGCGGGGACCAATCAGCACGGCACGCTGCTCTAGCATCGGATTTTGTTATAACGAGCACCGGAGTAAAACAAGTTGTTTAAGTGCGTCACGCGTTAAAACAACAGAGCTACAAGCGGAGTCGAGCCGACCAATGAGAAAGCGAAAGCGTCAATACCAATTGTAATTCTTTATTTTGCCGATGCGTCTAGTCTATAAAATA
>QNGE01000143.1:46230-128093 GCA_008508345.1 Paragonimus westermani
GGGGGGTGCTGCGGGTTGGAATTATGACTCATAAACGAGAGAGCGCGCGTTGCATGTGACTGGCGATTTGGACAATAAAGATTGTGCTTTGTTGGACGCCTTCTCGCTACAGTAGTATCTTCGTTGACCCGGAGCGTCCGGCGCAGAATCGTCAGCTTTTTGGCCATGGCTAAACCCATGTCTGTTAAGAGGAGCAGGAGGAATTCATCTGTGCTTAATGGTGTGTATTGTTTCAATATCTTGGTCTGAAGGGCGATCTTTTTTCTACGGCATCGAAACTTTGATAAACCACTGAGCACGGGCGGTGTTCAAAAGCCCTGTCAACGGTGCGAGTGGCCCGTTGAGCTGTTTTTCGAGGGTGCTGGGCCCAGCATCTTGGACATTGTTGCAAGTGGTATATATGCTTAATTTTGTATTCGTGGATTGTTACGCCCACACCACGGTCTGGATGAGAAAACAAGCTTCGGGGAGTTTTCTGTATCAGCGGATTGGCGTATCTCGGCAGCGCATCATCATGATCCTCTCTGAGTTGCTTCCCTAAGTTCAAACTAGTAGCCACACGAACTGACTCATACCCACAGGTAGATGAAGTATTCCAGTAAGCGTCAAGGGGTTCGGGCAATGACACAAAAACTCAGCTGTTCGCAGTTAACCGCGCAATGGTATATCTCGATGTATCACCAAGTGTATGTATTACACGCCGGATATGAGCCCAATGTGCCTTAATGTGGTCTAGTGGGTGGGGCTGTAAACTAGAGTCAGGTGCACCCTACAGATGGAGACCGGTTTTAGCCATTTGATGACGAAGTTGCCTTCTGCCGAATAGGGCACATGTTAGTTCACAATAAGAATCCTGGCAAATGCTTTAGCTTAACTGTCATTCAGGGAAACAAGCAAGCAGTCGGTATCTGACAGGATTATGGTCGATCTGTGTCGGCAGTCGGCCGTTTGTTGGAGGTCGCCAACGGACTCATTGAAGTCTAAAGTGCTGAAATTAAGTACCCACCAGAGGCAGATCGTTATCAGCAGAAGGTTGCAACATTATCATCATCGTCATCATCATCATAATCGTAAACAGTAATAATGTTTCTCGCTGATGTTTAAGTGTCATACAACCACGAAGAAAAGGGCGGGTCCTAGCAAGGAAAATAAAGAGGATCTAACTATTAGCAACAGTTACGTTTGTACTCGGGCACTCGAGTCAAGGTGTCTGCATTTTGTAGACAAGCAAGCTAGCTATAAGTGCAATTAAGGCGGATTACTAAATCGATTACTGAATCTCAGAATTATCTTCCAGAACTGTGTCATTAGAGATGCGTTACGAAGAGTTGTATTCTACTGTGAATGATCTGCTGATTTTCTGTTGAATCAAGTATATGTTGTACAGTTCCACAGCGTACAATGAAGAACGTAGTCTAGTCGCTTGATTGTATATCATGTACAGATCATAAGCGTTTTCTGTCCATTTTCGGTGTGATAAAAGTCATTCCGGGTCATGCCGTCAGTTGATTACTGCGACGGGCTACGATGTTACTTGGATACGATCTTGGAATCAGAACCAATAATACATCGAGTTTTAGGGATGCAGAGGCATCATCATGTCACATGACAGAACAAGCAGTCATCAGTGTCAGTAGATGATGATAACGTTCACTGGATGTTTTCGGACTCATTCCGTAGCTTATCAGTAACTGCCAAATGATAGCAGAGTCCACAGAAAGTAATTATTTATTACAGCAAGTCATGTAGCTCCTCCAGAATGGTCGACCAGCCGATTCAATGGATGACAGATAGAAACGACTTTATCGCCGTAAGGATTTACTCTGCATGGTTAAGGCATGTTTGGTACTAGCGGATAGTGCGGTGGCAGTTTGGCAGCAACGTGTGATACGTTATTTTTCGCTCGGATCATATTGGTGCTAGTCGGACGAAATCAGTGGCTCGCAGTTATGTTCATTGGTCTAAACTCGACGGTCGATTCAAAAATTTGAATCAAACTTGCAGAATTTGTGCACCGGCGGCGAAAATGCCCGTCAAATCTAAAAACCCTACTCACAGCCTGAGGTCGACAAATCATGGTTCCAGGTTCACCTTGGTTCTGCAAGCTCATCGGCCGAACTCTTGTCTTCATTAGCACAAGATGCCCATTGGAAATGGCCTGAAGTCTTCCCCATGCGAGTAGCCTTAACATCGGAAACCCTTCATCATATCTGACTATTATTCTCTCGTTTCGGTGTTCTGTGGTGACTAACGACAGACTACGGTTGAGTTCGGTGAAATTTCGAAAATTTTGTACCAACAGAGGCATCCAACATGTATTCACGCCCACTTGTCACCGACAACCTAGTGTTTGAGTGGAGAGAGATTCGCAGACACGCTTAAGAGTGCCCTACAGAAATCGGCAGAGGGAGTGGGTAATGTTCTCCTGAGAGCCTACTGTTGAACAGTCACCAGAAATGCCTTAGATAAGGGAATATCTCTATCGTCTCTAGCGTTTATACCATCCACCACTTCTGTGTCGCTAATGGTTCAAATTTCAAATTACACGAACCGATCAACAATCTTCTCAATCTCATTATCCAACACCAAGTATAGGTAATCACGACAGTTTTGAAGAGACACTTTGCACTTGGAATCCGTAAAAATGTATTCTGAAATAGTTCGCGTAGCACGAAATTACATCCAACATTCCCTGCACTGCTTGAAATGGCCAATAGTCAGCGCCTTACCGTCAGCATAGTGAAGATCAATCAAGTTTTCACTAGGTATGTGTTCCACGTTGCCATATGATGAGCACCGCAGACAGTCCTTTTATTTCTCCTATGACAAACTTAAGTCAATGTGGAGAAACTGAACAGTCTTGTCGCGAATGCTCTTGGTGCTGAGACTGTCAGACAGATCACCATAAACTCTGACCTAAGCTGAAGTGTGAAAATAAAGTGCCGACAATATGTTCACGTACTTGTTCTGTACACGCCTGTGTAGATTGATCGACCGAATCGAACGTATCTCCCTAACCGAAGAATGCAGCAAAGATTGCAAATCTTATCAGTACACCTTCATACGTGACGAAACTCTGCATGTTCCTATCAAATTTCCGATAAAGTATAGTGGAAAGCAGAACCCTAGTAATGGCTGGAGTCAAACTAATCCCTTCACGGTTTTCGCAAGGGCCCTTGACTACTTTCTCGAACACGGGATACAATATGGAATGACCCCAACAGAGGGGAATGTTTTCCATTGTCAACATCAGTTCAAACACCTAGGTCGGGCTTTTACTTATGCCCCACGTCCTCGTTGAAAATTCGCGTGCGAGGTCATCTGAACCAGTAACCCCATTGTGTTTGAGAGCCGAAATGCAATTTTATATCCCGGCCTTTGTGGCTGGTTCGCTCCATGTCAACCAGTACTCTAAATTCTATGCTTACTGTGGGAACACGGTTGAATGACGTGACCAGCTCAACGGGTTCCCATATTGATTCGCTACGAGGTTAGGCTCTCTAGAGTTCTTATGGATGTTTATGTCGGTCTTCTCGCTGATATTATCGTTGATGAGCTGACTTTCTCTGACAATAGTATGAATTAGCTGGAGGCGTTTGCTGGTGTTGCCTAACGGAATGCCGGTTTTCACTTCACTAACTTTCTGCTAGTCAGGCTTAACGGTTGCCGGCCAACTTGCTCCTCGGCCTATTAGGAATATCCCTCCTCACCTTGTTTAATGGACTGCCTTAAGTATTATCTCGTTTGACATCTTACAACTCATAGGAGTTCTTTGAGATCTATTGTTTGTGTATTCCACATACAACCGTGCTACATGCCGTAGTATCTGTTCTTGAGTAGCGCAAGGTTTGAGTCCAACTGTTGTTGGGATCATCGGGGTTAGGAATGTTAAACTTATATTCTGGGTCATTTCGGTAACTACACCTTATCGTTAGTCTGAAAAGTTTCTCGACAACCGTCCGTCATGGGTGGTCCACTCGTTATCAAGCCAAAGTAGGGACAGTGGCAACGTGCCTACGCATAATCTGGATTCACGTATGTATGCCACGTGAATGAGAGCATACCACTTTCAACTAACAACTATGCAGTCTATCTTAGACCGGGTTCATTTCGGAGTAGTAAGGCGCCAGTTACAATCCTGACATTCACGATGTCTAAGTCTTATGATGGCTAGAAATGGATTGTGCTCGACACAACTGCAACACCCGTCCACCATTATTCGAGCGATATGGTGCCAGCCCAAATCTGCCGCTTTAGCAAAACTAACTCGACCTTATCAAGACGGGACTTGACTTTCTTACCCCCGACCAAAATGATTATGGCAGGTCTATGACTTAACCTAAGGAGGTCAGCCAAATCCGAGTAAATGGGGTGCTTGACAGGGATGTGTGCAGTCATTTAGAATGTAAGCAAACACAGTGAAAAGATTTATGAAGACTAGTCTTCTGGACCTGGCCTCAACAGTATCTACCAAGCGGATGACATTGGGCCTATTGCTAACGGAAATTCAATCCACCGGAGTGCCTGCGGCCGTCATAGTGGGGGCTATACCTACTCCAACCTGATCGGTAGCGGCTGCCATGGAGTCATCCGAAGCGCACAACCAGTGTCGAGTAAACAGAGTGTTTACCGTCAACTGGAGTGGGTTACTGCTGCCCTAGTCTCTAAACTGCAGCAGACATTGACATCCAGCGAGTTTACTGCCTGTGCGAGAGTGGCCTGTTAATCTTATTTGTTTCAGTGTACAAATGTTGATCATCTGAAGTGACCAACGCTGAAAGTACCTACATTGATTCGCACTCTGAACCTGAGATAAGAAAGAGACACCGGAGGCTGGTTGATGAGGAATATGACTTACCGGGACAATGTTACTATGGTCAGCTATATCTGTTGTAGGATATGCGGGGTAATTACTAAAAAGGGCTGGAAGTTAAATTTTGCAGGATAATGGGGGGAAGGTCAGTAGTATCATGTTTTCATCTATTCACCCTGCTGTACCTGGTAGATACGACGATCTAGTTTCTGCTGCGAAACGGTCGATACTGTATGGTATCAGTAGTGTTGTCAATATTCATGCTTGTATGTGGGCTGAGATACTAACTGGGCGCTCAGCCCTTGACGGGAGAGCGTTTAGGGTTCTTAACCAAAGCCTTTGGTTCAAAGGCCTGCACTGGAATGCTGCGGGTGGTTGGCTGTGCACTGAAACTAGTACCACTTTTTCCGGAAAAAGATGTTAGCCTTCTCTCAGCCCTCAGGTTCGTCAGGACAGATTATCGACCTATATGGTATGAGTGACTCTATCGGTTTAATCATCACACCCTCTGGTTCAGTCCAGTAGGCCATCTAGATTCACAGACTGTCACGTCACTCTAGGGTTCATTCTCGTCGCGACGGTCACCGAACGTGTGCTCGTCTGCTTATTTAAGCCAGTACTACATCTGTGCACCGCGAGGTGCACAGAAAGTTAGTACGCTAGTAACAAACTTCATTTGTGACTGCAGACTGAAAGGTCATATGCCTTATCACAAATGTGACATTTTCGACAACGTTTCTGGATGCTTTGGCTGTTCTCTTAAGGCTGGCGACGTAAAGGCTGCTATTGACGGATATCCACTCAAGCTACACTTTCTCTGCGTATATGCTCAGATCAATTCCAACAAGAGCGTGATCAGTGGCTTGACCAGCAGATTCCCCAGACGAGCACAGGTTACGTACGCATTATAACTCGGAAATCGAAGATGTAGTATCTTACTAGAATCCTGAAGCCCCATTTCAGCAAGACAATAAATATCGATGGCGAGGATCTCCAGCGTTCGCGCAAGAGCTGTTTGCTGGCCTGTTTGCATAGGTATTTTAACATTTAAATTGATAAAGTCACTGGTGTCCTGAGAGCGCGAGGACGCGGTCGGGCAAAGATATTACCTTTGTGTTTGACCACCGTCACAGTGGTAATGATTTCAGTCACGTGTGGTAATTGAGGCATGTGCATAGTATTTGTCGGAAAATAGGACTGTAAATCATTAGGCATGAGATCACTTAACAAAATGGGAAGAATGAGACGAATTTTCTTGATGTGACGGAGTGTGATGTGAAAGCAAAGCCACTGTCGACTCCCTGGTCAGAAAGTTAGGGTGAAAACTTGAAAAACGGTTTGCATTCGCTAGTATGCTCGGACGCTTGGCAGGATTCTTTCCAGTAATCCTGACCAAGAGAGGGTTAATCTGAGGGCCCCACCAGGGGCTTTGTGCTACAAAATCCAACCCGCATAGCAGCGGGACGAAGCACGGAGTTCACTGCGTTTCGGAATCGGTAACTGGTGCTTCGGTTTTTACGTCCTTCGAATGTGGTCGGTTCATTTGGGGTGTCCAATGCATCCTGCGTGAAGTTGCTCGGGAAGCATTCTAATGGTTGGAGGATTCACTATGGGAGGTGAATCTACTGCGGCGGACCTGCCCAGCCAGGGAGTTCACAACCAACCACGTTGTTGCAACGCCTGCCTCTTGTTTCCGGGAGTCGGCTACCAAACTGGCTCATGCACCTGTCAAACGGGATCCAGCTATTTATGATGGCCGGTGCACTTATAGTGCCCGTTGCAACAGGAGATCACCACTGTAATTCGTATGCCTCCTCCGGGATTTGTCCATGGTCAGCGAAGACTGAGGATGCCCACGCCCCTCTCAAAGACAGCACACTAGACGGACGGGGCGCTGTCTAGAAGCTCATTTCTTCCCGCTGGGAACATTTGAAACCCTTTTCTGACGAGACAACACATATCATGTAATGCCATGAATCCACCTGCTCTGGTGGTACCACCGCTCTTTGTTCAGGGCTAGCTATTCGTCCAGCAAACCTTACTCATTTCACACTCCCGTGAAGGATCATTCACCAATTGGCAACCTGATTACGCGCCCATTAACGTCTAGCAATCCAACCCGGTTACCCAGATATTGGGTTTGGTCACTGACTACGCAACGTGCAAGTAGCCGACTATGTCACATGGCACCAAGCGTTTAGTGATTTGGAAGCTGAAGCGAACCTTTTTTAAAAGTTTTATATCCTGTAAAACTGTGTACTCCAACTGACCTCGTTTTACTGCTGTTTACCTAAAGTGCTGTTTTGTCATTGTTTGTCTGCTATGAATTTTTTCATTTTCCTGATGTAAATGTGCTTGTCGCTCTGTGTAGGATTTTATGACCTTCTGTTAATTCCTAGTGTCCTGATTTTTTTTCTTCTCTTATTTCTGCCATCTGTCACTTATGCTATCTATCCGTACTCGCTCGTATTATCAAATAGGTAATTTTTTGTGCAAAAGTACTAACTAGAGCTGTCCTGTTTTGACACACTTATTTCCCTATGAGTTGTTTTCCCGACCTGATGTAACCGACAATTTTTTTGTGAAACTCCAGCCCAATTTTTTTATGCTCAGACTTGTCACACTTTTCTGTAACATATTTTGCATTAATTTGACGAAAAGGAAAACATTAAGTCGAGGGAGAAACAGGAAGAACCGGTCAGCAATCCTGAAATTGATCATGATTCATGCTGTGCACCTAAACAGTCCACGAAGACGTTTTCAACCTCGGTTCTTCGTTGTCCCGTTTGCTGGCGTGGATTTTCTCAATGGCAACCTATGGAAAGTCATTTATACAAAGCTCATACCACTCCTGTGGACCCTGTTTGTTGGCGTTGTCAAGGCGTGTTCGATAGTCATGCAGTTCTCTTGGCTCACGAGTGTTTTGATTGGGGTCGACTACACTTGCCGTGCCAAGCTATACTGAACGGTTCTTCCACCACAGCCAAACGACAACGCGCACTCCTTACTAATGGTAGTAGTTTCGGTTACCCCCCGGACGGTGTTTTCCTGAGACGGCGATGTGGCCTCTGTTTCAAATCAAATGTCGTTTTCAATAACTTCCAATGCTTCCAGCTGTAAGTTTCACCTGAGTCCACTCACTCACTCCCGTATATGCAGTTAATAATTCTGCCATTACATGTATTCCTTTTTTCGCCACTATATTACCTCGTATTTGGAAAAGATTATGGGATCAAACCAATTGTTTGCCTGCCTTAATCCTGTTTCTGTACACTGTTAGTTGCCGTTGTCCACATTTCGTACTTGACGATTCCACACCATTTGTAATACTGCGAGGAATTTCGGTTATTGTTGAAAAGAGGTTCCTATGGCTATCCCTATAGTGTTGTTATAGTGACTTAAAACGCTGATACATTCTTGAAGAGAGGATGTGCACAAGTTCATTGTTTTTTCTCTCATATTAAACCGAATGATCGCATGAGATTATTACTTTCACTGTTGTTTCGTTTGAGGGTGGTAAAAACCAGCGACCTACGGACTTGAACTATATACTGTGTATACCGTTATGAGTGTTGCCTCATTTTTATCACATTTTCAAGCTCATCAGCAACCGTAGAGTCAAATCTCGATATAGTTACGGATCATTAAGACACTGGCTGCCTCTTTGCACGCATTCGGTAGATACCGGATTTAAAGTTGTGTTCACATGTTTACCACTGATTCAGTGGATGTGTATTGCTGTCCGTCAATTGACAACGCATCACAGCCAATCACTTGTCTGCTCTCAGACAGTTTGTAACTGTTTTCCTCCGCTACAACATGATTTATCATTTGCGGCATTTGGCAGTTTATACAACATTGTCACCTGATTGGATTTGACGCCTGTCATGTCAGTCCATATGTGCTAAACCTCGACTTACAATTGTTAGCTATGACTGTTTCTGACGAACGTCGGAATAAAAACTTGTACGTGAGAATCGACCTCCCTGTTGCATCTCCAATCCTATAGCATGGGTGAGTTATTTTTTACCCAATTCAGCACATGGAATGGATACACTGCTGAAGGTTGACTTGTTAGAACTGATCAGTGGTGTATACTCTTACTCTGTCTGGGATTTGAACTCGGATCCACCGGCTTTCGAGACGACTAAGTTGGCGACTGCGCTTTGCACTGCACAGTAAACACCATCGGATTATCACACCAAGAAATGCATTCGCAATTGCTCCCACTACTTGCTGAATTTACGCTGTCAGATTTTTCCGGTTGATAAAAGACTGACAGAAAACAGTGTCTACTATCGGAACTTCTCTACTTTATGACGACAATTTATTCTCTCACAAGCGATACAGGTAGTATGGAATTTTGCTGTTCCGTCACAACTGTTAGTGCTGGAGTTGGTTTTTAAGTTCGGTGCGTTTTTTTCTCCGCGTATTTTTAACTATCCTTAGTTTGATATCTAGTTTAGAATAGGATACAACTTGATTATCACTAGAATAGGATATATTTAGCAAGCGTGAATGTATTTTGAATGAAACAATGGTCGGAACATGTTGTTTTAAAACGTGCCGGTTTGCTACGAAAGAAAACCCCGAACCATCAAATGTCAATCAGCCCTGGAAGACTTTCGGCACACCCATATTGTTTACGACGGTATGAGTAAGCAGTCTTCCATGCTTTGTTACAGTTTTCACAAGTCGGGTGTACTTTCCAGCTGACCTCCTTCAAGTGTGGACACTACTCAAATTTTACTCCTGTTGGAGTCCGTCCGATCCTCAATTTGACCTTCGTCTTTCGTGATTTCGAAACACTTCACGCTAACATGATTTTGTCAGTCCTGTTGACTGCACCCGATGGGCTCGGTATTCGGTCAGGTTGAAATCACTGAATGTTTTTTGAATCTGCTGTGTAACGTCCTTTGATTACTGACTGATAACTATTGCTCTCGATTGTTGCAATTTGAACGTCACTCAGAGTTGATTGTAACTTTTGGATTTAGATCGATTTTTATTTTGACACCTGAAAACTAAACTGTAAATCCAGGTTTTACACTTGCCAGAAAAAGCACACTTGGTTTCTGCTGCTCAACTTTATGTTTTCAACCTTGTTTCATGAACTGACTGTTTGCCATTTTCCCTCATCACAAATGTTTATTTATTTATTCGTGTTTGGCTATCGACACTTGTTTTCCCATACAGGTTACGTATTTTTTATTCAGTTTATCTTATCTCACTAAAAGAGTAGTATACGTGGTTTGTTCTCATTACTGCGGAAAACACAAACGTGAATCATCCACCTTTCGTTCAATCACCCTCAATTTGTCAGACATAAGCGATCAGTACACACAGCCACCGGTGAATCGAGTCCGAATGTACGAGTCCGTCAACGACGGCGAACAAGAAATACCAAACAGGTGAGCAACTTTTACGTAGTTCCAAGTTTTTCCTTTTCTCATTCGTGATGAATCTTGTCAATTTGACATTGTAAGGTTCTCCTCCAGTTATGTCCGAATGTCGGTCTGAATAACTGTCAGAACACTTATTAACACTCGTACTTATGTAGGTTTTTGTTGAACAGCTTTAGAACTCGATGTTGCCAATGTCTATAACACGATCGCAAATCCAAGCCATCGTTATTTTTTGTGCATGTCGGTACCCGCCAAAAATACGACCCACACTATTACATGAATAAAGGTGCCGTGTGCTATAAACGTGGGAAACCTCCTGATTTGGACACGTTGAAAGTGAACTATCTCCAACTTCCATTGTCAGTATCTCTCGACAATCGATGAAGATTTTTATTGTTCTCTTTTAATGAATTTCATGTCTAGTTCTCGTTACAATCCAGAAAGGTTATCTAAACGGAACTGGTACATGCTAATCGAGGATGATAACTAGTCTGTCCATCAAATATGTCGAGACGTGCCAGACTCGTTTGTTCTCATGTTTTGTTCGTTCTCCTTCTTTGCAGATGCCATGAAACCGTGCGGTACTGTTTATTTTCAGGTCTCAGCAATGCATCCATCACCTTCGACCATAATCTTCATCTCAACGTTTTAACTTAATGATATTAGTGCTAAGAGCTTCAGACCGGCCGAAGGTATTTTTTGGTCGGACACATTTAGTCTTTGTACTGAAGCAAGTCTCCTGCAACTAATAATATGGCAAGGTTGATGTGAAAAGTGTCGCTGCGGGGATACATACCGTTTTTGTTTGTTGGGAACCTCATGCTGAGCTGGCTTGTGATTTTTTTCTGCTTTGGTATGTATTTACATGAACGGCATACAAGGCAAGTCATATTTTGTCATTTTGAAATGAAAGTAGTTCTGATTGCTTGTGCATATATAGAGTCATACAGAGCCGTACTGCATTCTGTGCACCGCCTCTAGAGAGTCCGTTCTGTTGTCGGTGGCAAGTGTCCGTGGTTTCTCTGCGTTTCGCATTGCCTCCGATAACGTAATGAACTAGTTGGAGTACTTTCCTCTGTTCCATACTGCTTATCTAGTTCAGCGTTGCTACCAGTTGGCACGAGGTAGGCGCAATGGAAGTTGCGCATGGTTGATTTTGCTTGGTTACAATTGCAGATGATTTATCGTTTGTGAATTTTGGGCTGTATTAGGTAAATAATTGAAGTCAAGGCACTCCGAACTGGTGTCCACGCACGCGCCGAATAGCAACATGTTTCTGATATCACACGATGATCAGGCAACCATGTGAAGTGAACAATCACACTGTTTACCCTTGGTTCAAGCAGTGCTGTATATATACACACAAATGGCAATGGGTCACGGTATCTCATCGGCATATGATCCGTTAGTGGTCAGCTGCCACTAGCTGATTGGACAGCATTTTCTCTTATATTAATGATACTGCTAAACACTGTAATCTCCCCCTAAAGAGGAGATAACCAACTTGGAGCCTAGAATGTAGTCCATGATCCCGTCCGCTTATGGTTCTAAGGTGCCAAATTTTCATAACAACTCGAGATTGGACGTGAATGTTCTCTCTAAGGCTGTAGTCTGCCTTAACCCTCTAAACGTGAACCACCATTTATACGTCAACGTATAAATATGTATATATGCGTGACAAGATTCCCTTTCCCCTGCAATCTTGGGCCATGATCTACGTGTCCGCTGGAAACGTAACCGTTCAACGGTAATTATGGAGCCAAAATAAGTCTACTGTAATGTTTAACGTAATCTTTACCCTTGCAGACAAAGTTTCTGAACGAAATGGCTTCCTAGGTGTATAAAAACGAGAGATATCAGTCACAGCCTTTTGCCATGTTGGAGCTGGAGGTGGGTTCTTTTGGAGATGGAGAGTGCTTATATGTTCGGCACACCGCCGAGTGCAAATACGTATGTAGTACCACACAGTATAGAAGAAGCGGGAATTCGAAGGGCAAAACTTTCAACACTGGTACTTTCGATTACCATTTCGCGCCCAACAGTTTCTGCGATGGTGAGTATCTATCGTGCTTTAGTCTTCCACGTGTTAGATACAGTGAATTGTGGTAAGCAATTAGGATGTCAGTCCATTGTCCTTTTTCATTCATCTTTAAGCTGGGTTGCTATTTTGCTGTCTTAAAGAGCGTTTGCGGTACATTCAATCTAACGATGAGGTTCCAACCTTGCTCTCCTCGATGTTATATCGCTGAGAGTGTTGTCAGTAGAGTGCTGATCCTATGGGATAAGTGGTTGTGTCCACGTACCGGCTGTTAAATCCAATTATCACCAAACTTGCTAGATTTCTGTGGCTTCAGTCGTCTTGAATTTCTGACCTGTTTTTCACACAGATGCGAAATTCCGCTAACTGTGACACTGTATCGTCTGACTTTATTCATCCACAATCGGTTGATGATTTGCGCCTTAAAGTTCGGCGCCTATTCGATCGCTTTTGCCAATTACAACGCCGACAATCAGAATCTAGTAGACAACCAACTTGTGAATCATCTGTAGATGCTGACCACACTAGCGCCTCCTCCAATGAACCCGTTGCACTGTGGGATGAACTGAAAAGCAAGTTCAACTCTACTATAGCCAGTACGGTAAGTTTCTTATCCTCACCATCACTGCATTTTTTCGTTTTAGACTTCCTGCCTGTTGTCCAGTTCACTGAGTAGTTTTCATCACCTTACACACGAAATCTGTTGTTTCGGATTGTACCTTTAAGCCGAGTGAGCTTTGGGTTCTTTTGTTAGATTTAGATGTGGTTTAAACTTTTCGGAGCAATATGTAAAATAGGTTTATATGCTTTAAAATTGTATAACGACTGCCAGTTCTAAAAGGTTGCTTTCCGGGTTTTTTGGGGATTGGATACATTTCAAGTCAAAAAATGTTTCTTTTATTGTTCTGTGGGGGGGGGGTATGCTTTTTCATCGAAGACACATAATGCATAGGAAGTAATATCTTGTGAGTTTATTTAAATGGAGTGTTTGTTTGATGTTGAGAACTATTATTGCACTATTGCTTGAAGGCGTGTTCTGAGGATTCACGTTTTTTGTGCGTGCGTTGCAGTCGATGCAATCGGCCCTCATTTTCTGGTGCAGGATGACGAAACCTGCCGAAGTTAACGTTACTAATCTACTACTGTTAAGCTACCCAGTAGTCAAATAATATTTACCTCTCAGTTAAGGTGTACCTGTAATTGTCATTTTTTTGACTCACCAAGTGTCACTTGGGCCAGGGAGCGGAACAATTAATTCGTAGTTCGTGATTTTCATACCCATGGTCAGTTTTCTGTATACCAAGCCTAATAATTTGTGTCCTTTTGAATCTCGTGTTCAGTGAGTACCGTTGGGTTTGCCATGCCAGGCTGTCGATCACGTTTCGGTTTTGGCTGTTAGGCCGAACCTGTACGGGAGCTGATTTTCGATGCGTATTTCTGCACTGCGGATAGCGCTAGTGTGCCCATGTTGTTCTGTAGCATAGACAGGGCATACTGATTGTCTCGTACATTTTTGTGTTTCTACAACCAACAGTAGTATTTTATAATTATAATGGTTCACATGGTTGTATTTTAGATTAATAACGATGCCACAACTGGTGTAATGTGGTACCTGCTAACTGATTTCGTAATGTGTACCGTTCCACATCGACTATGTCTGCGTTTTTACTTCATTACTGTCCCTTTGTTTCTCATCTTGAAGAGTGAGGTAGTCACCGAAGAGGTCCCAGAGATGGTGAACGAGTCGCCGAATTGTCTGACTGTGGATATAGACTTGATTCCATCAAGTGAATCCAATTTCGTATCGGTCAACTCTTCCCGGAAACAATTACAGTGGCGACGAATACGCCGGAAGTCTGTACGCTTTAAACGTGCCCCGCAGACAAAAACAAAACAGGCACATAATACTCCGTATAAGAAAACGTACGATCGTTTTTGTTGCCAGTGCTGTTCAGCCGTATTCGAAGTCGCGTCCCGATTAAGGGTTCGTTTTACTTATTGCGTTCTGTTTTTGCACGCGCTTTTTGTTTTTTCATATCTTTTCGTGCTTGCGTTTGTCTTTATGAGTAAACTTATCTAGAAGTGTTGTGATGTGAATGGAACGTGATACTCACTCTCAAAACGAACGCTGCGATGAGCAACATTTCCTGTTCACTGGGTCACTTGTCCTATGAATAATGTGTGTGATTGGGTCCGATGATCAGGTAGATTTGAGTGCCGCTTCGCAACAAGAAGGGTGTTGACCACACTCTCTTTTAGACTGCCTTCTACATTCGTTGTGTCTAAATCAGAACCAAACCGACCTTTCAGTGTCGATTTATCTTGAAACTCCGTATACCTACAATTTGATACGCCTTTAGACATATGTTGTGCGGACTGGTAATCGGAAATGAACTGTGTTTATCCAGGCCACTGGGGTGCTACTGGTCAGGTGTCATTAAACATATTCCTTTGTGTTGACAAGACCTCTGTCAACCTGATAGTCACTCGTATCTGAATGATCGTGAAATGCATACGGCGCTAAACTTAGGGGCATACTATTTTCATCTCGTCCGCTTTTATGCGTTGTGTTGGTTACCTACTTTGCATGATTTGCCCCTTAGACAATGACCATTTGGACTGGTTTCTTACTTGATCCCTTATATGAAGAGCATCTATTTGGAATACTAAGACGGTGCTTGATGGAGTCAGACGTCTGCTACTGTAATACTCCCATTACGGACTTGAGCAACCTAATTAAATCCATGCGTAATCTAATTGACATCTTCGGAATAACGCTGGTCTCTTCACGTTGACAATGGGGTCTCGAAATAATCACTCGGCTTGCGGAAAGAGAAACCTAGACGTGATTAAAACATGTGTATACAGTTAATAAATCAGTCTCGAGGCCGGGAAACAAATTGCAAATTTCCCTCACTCACATGGTAAAACTGGTCCAATGTCATATGTATCAGTTTGTATGTTCTCACAAAATGTCCTAATTCATACTGGATTTCGGTTACCCTTACGAGAGCTTCTATGTTTCACGTGAAGTACGGACGCACTTCGATTTTTACCCGTTACCTCTGTGGTTGAAACGTAAAGTGAAACCCATGACCATTCGGTCGACTCACAGAGTTTGTAGTATTCAAAATTAACATCCACAAAGCAGAAATCCTGGCTTAGGAGATTAGACAAATGGGCTCGAGTGAGACTGTGGGTGAAAGCGACAATCGAAAATGAATTTGAATGGAAAACCGTACGTAAAAGCGAACGGTTAAGTTAGGTTAACTGCTATGGTGGCTTAACGTGGTTTGCTAGTTGTAGGGAGGAGATCGATACATAAGAATGAATGAGAAGTGGGGGGGGGCTATTCTTTCAACGCCGGAGTCCCCATTAAAGGCGATGCTGTTGTTAAAATCAAGCGTAACACCACAACATGGAACGAATAAGGAAGAAACTGACCTTTTTATATCCAATGGATAGTGAATTCTCCATGCAGTTACTGCTGATTACTACTGCCTTACCCAGTACTGTCTGTAAACCCGGATGTTCCTGATCGTTCAGTCTCCAACTGTAGAAACATAGCGAGTCGACGGAAGCATACCTCGATATCAGTTGTTTCATTCCTCCGTATCAAATCATCGTTTGCGAACTGCACCACCTCTTCCTATCGACTCTCAAGTTCAGTGACTAACGTTCTATCAACCAAACAGTGAGTGACGCACGAGGCACGTATCCGGCTATCGAAATTGTTGACGTAAGATTGTGTTAGTTAGGTGACTTTAGAATTTTTATCTCTGAAAATCCGTTATGTGATAGTCGGGTTGCTTACACGGCGATTTTATTGTGCATGAACGAACGCACGCAATCGGCAACTATCAGGGTTAGTTTTGCTGCAAGCCCATTCGATACAACACTAGTATATTTAAATGCGTTGATCATAGACACTAGTTTTAATTCGAATTCACGAGATGGATTAGATGGATGTAAGAGCTTTATGTCTTCCTTCGATATCTAGTTGACGTTTGTTGATATAACTGTGGTAGCTGTTTAACAGATGTCGAGTTTTCCGTTGTGTATTTCCAGGCTCATCATCTGTTCAAACACGGACACATACCTGAAAGTCTGGGTGGCCTGTCACCCACACCGGATGAGACTCCCAATTGGACTCGGCTAGATGATGAAGTGCAGTCGACTGCAAGTACCGAAAATACGGCCCCGACTTTTAAACAAGATTGTACTCGAATGAATCTGCGATCTCGACCAAAGCGAACGGACATTGAAAAGAGAATGTTGACCACCAGTTGTGCGCGGTCAGTGAACACTTCTAATGAGCCGGCGTCAGCTGGTACTGATCCTCCGATCAGATCTGATATGGTTGACGAACGCGCAAACATGGGCCCTGATGGGGATGGCACGACGAGACCATTGAGCTCCAAACGAATGACTACTCGTCATTGCAAGATGCAATCCGTAGGTTACTCTCCATTGAACAGAGCGTTTGATTGACTCTATATTTTTGTGTAAATTTTGTTGACTTCTGTTATTTTCGGTCATTGCCACATCCCAACCAACTGCTCGTCACCAACTAAATCTCTTTCGGTGTTATCTCATTTAATCACATTCCTTCTGTTCGATACAAATTACCCTTGTTTCATGCATTAATCATCTGTTGCGTGCCCAAACTATGGCAACCGTGACTCAGTACTGACAATCCTAAATGTCAAGACCTGTGTATTTATGTTCATTTGGCATCCACCACTAAAGCCATTGGTTAGCATACCATCTACTTTGGCATGTGAGATCGTTTGTGAATGTCAGTGTAGCTTTGTTCATTTCGAGAGCTTCATGCAGGACCTGATAACACACAGTATCCCTTGGATAGCTTCAGAATGAACATCGATGGAATCCTAACTTGTTTGTCAACGGACGATTGGACGATCATATGCTTCACATTGAAAAAAACTAGTTGTCGCTTGTGATATCCTGATGACCCATAGACGGGTTATTAGCTGTTTTTTACTCGTTTAACTTAACCTCGTACTGTACAGCCGTTTTGATTTTGGAGGTTCAATCAATGTAAACATCTACACCCCACCTATATAAAAGTTGATGTTCGCCTTTATTGATTATGAGCGAGTGTATACAGTGACATTACAACTAAAGTTCTGCCTCATGAACCTGAATATTGACCGCCGAAAATATGAGACCACCATTAGTGAGACTAGGATAATTCAGCTTCTGTGTCCAACAGTCTGAGCTGCCACGTTAAACGTGAGATCACATGTGAGGAAGATTGTTCCACTGTCTCAATCTTGATGACGGACCATTCACCGTTCTGTGATAATTGACAGCAGTGAACCAGGGATTTGTACAGGCACTTAGTTATCAGACATACAACCGTCGTAGTTATGTGTGAGCTGATACCATGTCAAGACGTTCGGACTTAGATAAAAGGATAGTTATTGTTCCCAGACAACGCATTTTACTTAGAAGTGTTTGCTGCAAAGCAACACAGTCGGACGACAGTTTACCAGAACCGGAAGGCGTGTATGCCATCATACCTTGGCAATGTCTAGTTTCTTGGCGTTTTTGGTTACCGCAGGCGTCATTAGGGTTTCGCCGCACTACCGCACTTTGCAGGGATTCGTTGTTCGGCACTCGATTATCACCCACACGATTGTGGGTTCGAACGTGATTGCTTCGACTGCCTCCGTTTAAGTTTGGAGGGCCTAACTGTGTGATCTAGCTCAAGATCCGGTTTTTTTACGGCAACGAATACCTTATGGTCCGGAAGCTGTAAGTTGTAAATGTACTTTTCTTCTGCTTTGAGCTCATTGTTTGATGAATAATCATCAGAAAGTGAGAACCAAATTTGGGTGTTATTTCCTTACTTCTAATGCCTCGGTTATTTGTTAATCTCTGTCGCGCAACTTGTGCTGACTCCTATTCTGATCAATTGATTACGCTGTTTTTCAACTTTCCAGTCAGAGCTAAGCAAGGCAGACTTTGCGCCATGGTTCCGTGCAAATTTAATCGAATATCGTGAACATTCCAAATGTAATTCAATGCAGAAAATCAAGGTTTGTTGTTGAAATGTACATGCATTGGGACGGGTATGATAGCAGAATGCATCATTTAAATGTCAAGGCACGTCTCATGGCGCATGTAAGATTATGCGGTATGTTAACTGGCGATATCCGTTTCCAAATAACGGGTGAGGTTACGAAAGGACATCGGTGCAAATCCATCACCACGAATGGTGGTAACGCATTCGCATATACAGCGTATCCAGCGTAAACCTAAAGAAACAGGTTCAGGAGGCAAATGGGTGGAATTCTTTGTAGTCAGGCCAACCACTGCTGATTGATCATACAGTAGATTAGTGTGGAAAAGAATTTCTAATTCTCTAATGATAAGTTTTAACCCTGGGAGATAAATATATAGGGCAAGAGGAGTTCCAATATGGACGAAGATGTTGGCACACTCTACATAGCTTGTGAAAAACAAACACGTTTAAGTTTTTACTGAAAACCAAACAACCTCTGTAGGACACAATGTACCATCAAAGCTGAAGAGAAGGAAAAGTTTCAGATCACCTCACACATATTTGTAACTCTATGTTCACGCTTGTATAACATGAAACCTCAACTTTCTTTCCGTTGTATTTACTTCAAACCAGAAAATGACGTCAACTCTTCAGGACATTGACAATTCAGAGGGCTCAACGGAAGATGCCTTGATGACAGATTTTGTTCCATCTAACACTAGTCGATGCCCGCCTTTTAAATGTCCACACTGCGAACGCTCCTACAAGTCCATTCACAGTCTGGCACGTCACGAGAATCAAGTGCACAAAGGCGAATATCGATACTCTTGTGGTTATTGTGTTTTCCGTACCAATGAACGTTTCGCTCTGGACGAGCATCTCGCGCGACATTTCCGTCTTAAACAGTTTGTATGTGATGTAAGTAAGCGTTCTTTTCTGTTTACATTTCCCATCATTTCAACACATCTCTAATTTTGTAATTACGGGACCGCCATAATTCCGCGTCCACAACACCTGTCTGTCGCACGGAATCAGCTTTGAAAGCAAGCAAATCATTTCTTGTTAGCTTACGTGAAATCCGGTTCTGTTTATCCTAAGCATGATGGAATTCACAGAAATTTCCCGTTCAGTAACCTCCACTCCCGTATGCTCTGTGCTCTTCGGTTTAGAACGCGTACACTTGGTGCGGTCGTTCGCAACCGTTGTTTCGGCGTTCATCGACGGTGCGCGGAATTTGGGTTTATTTCATTTTTAATATGATGTCTGTTCTCGTTATTTGTACTAACCTCTTGGAGCTCTCTGTACAAACTGCGTGTAAAATTCCTGACCGATCACTCCATCTTTTGGTCGATGTTATATTTGACGTTTTTTGACGGAGCCTGCCGGTAGTAGACAAGGTGGCCGGCATCCTCACGACTAACTATCCTTAACATTATGTTTATCGTTTGTTTCATTTCGTTTTAGGATTTGACCTCGCACAACCCAGACCGATCGCACGTTGAACCACACTGTACTATAGTCTGGCTATTTTTTAAGTCATTGGGGAAGAGGTTTCCATTGACATGTTTATTTGTTGAACGAGAATTCACAAGTCTGCATAGTATAGTCAATAGTGATGCCACATTTGCCCTGCACACGTACGAATGAAACACTGTTTCGTTTTTACTGAAAAGCGCCGATTGCTGTCATAACAACAGTGGGCTCAATTATTTTATTCTTGTTGCCTTCGAGGGAGGTCACTTAAACCATACATTTTTGTTGGATCAGTTTTGTGATGCTTGCTTCGTTGGACGCCGTGCTTTGGTGGAACACATTGCGTTCAAACACAACACTGCTCGTCATTTCAAGTGTCCAATGTGCCCGCTTACGTTTAAGGTGAGTATATATTCATTTTTTAAAATAATGCTCGTGTTAGTTCCGGTAGACAGACAGTGACGTAAATGTGTCTACCATAGTTAGATAAGGTTTTTGAACGTAGAGTTCGGTAAGATCATCAACCGCTAGATTTTTCCTACATGTGTCGGATGCTGGGATCATTGAGTTCAGGATTTCACCCTCATTAAAGCCTCTGATTGGTCTGGATTTACGCGGGGTGTTTCGTGTGATCGGTGGTAGCTCACCTCCCCGCCGAACGGTTGTTTTGATTCCCCAACGGGATTACCTCTACAAGGCTAGTCGCATTGTCGTATTGAATCAGGAGATGAAAACCGAAACATCACACGGGCGTATCGGATCTGTACTTAGATTACCTGCATTGACAAGCTACGTACCACTGGGACATAGGAGTCGTCAAGACAGAAGTGTACACACTCTTTGGGTCATGTGACTTGAGTTCATCGCCTCAGTGTGCTCCAGCCACAATGGCCCACCGATTTACGTCCACAGCGTGTAGACAGAGGTTTTACCTATCATTTTAACACGTCAGCAGGCCACCGTATCTGGATCTGCCAATTCTGAGATGAAGTATGTGAAATCGGGACTTTTTTGAAAGTAGTTTGTCGGTTAACAATACGAACTGGACCCCTCTCGTTGAGAGACGATACTGAGTTCTGGTAATCGTTTACAGTTTACCACATCAATCGAATGCAAACGTACGGCAGCCGGTGTATCAGGGGCAGTTTAATGAATCTGGATGAGCCATGTAATCGTACAATTCGCCTCTTCATCTGGTTAGTGGTGATGTGAAGTTCCGTATCGAATCAAACTACCTTTCCTCCTTAGTTCCCGCACGTCTGTTCATCCAGTAAATGATTCGCTATTGAGGAGAAGTCTAACTTCGTAACAATTCACTAGGGCCAGTGTGCTTCTTTCTGATAACTATTGTGGTAGGTCTATTAGTTTAGAAGTGACTTAGTTGACAATTTCAGCATCGACGGCACTTGAGCGGACTACGGAAACAGTATGATACAGTACAATGAGTAGATAGTCTTGTTGGAATATTAGTATTTCTAAGCTATCTGCTTAGCTGCACAGTTCAACGACTAGAGTACACGGCGCGTGTAGGCGTGCGGTTCCTGTTGATGGTTTGAATTCAGCCGAGGCTCAACTCAGTAAGTGATTGTCGGTAAGTGATTGTCCTTAAGCTGTGGTCCCGGTGATTTAATGTAAGATTGTGGCTCTCCTCAATAGCGGTTCCTTCTACCGAATAAGGGAACTCGTTGAACACAGTTTTGCTCAGTCCAAAGTATCTACACTCTACTGATGAGATGCCCGTTCAGTTTTGTTAGCCTATCAACGGCACAACGCTTGTTTCAGATTTCATTGGTTAATCGTAAAAGAGTTGTACATTTTGGTATTGTACTCGCTTGCTCAGTGTTCCTATAGCTTCCCAGAATTCAACTGCTGTTATCCAAAGTTAACTTCTACTCAAAGTTGAGCTCATTATCCGCACCTCATTAATGCATTTTCGTCTTCATTTCGTCCCAAACGAACTCCATAGACTTCGGGCACCTTGTCCAGGCATCGTAAAATTCACGGGTCGCGTGTCCTACACGAGTGCTCCTTCTGCTTCTCAAAGTTCACCCGTCTGTCCAATATGCGACGTCACATAGCGCGTTCACATCGCCACCAACACCTTGACTCCTTTTCTGGGCCTAGTGAGACTGAATATGCACAACGTGGTCGTAAAATCGTTTCGCGCAAACTTCAACAATCTGATCAGTCACATGTGGTGGTTAGTGATGTTGCTGGCTGCGAGTCGCAGACGCTCTCGATCGACTCGGAGCTGCCCGTTACACTGGATTGTGCGGTTCCGGTTAGTCTATGTCTCCTAACTTTGGGGAATCGAACCAGCATTTTTTTATGTTTTAGGGTTCGTTCTCCTCTCCCACCAAGATTTTCAATAAGAAGGAACGGACAAACTACTACTGTCTGTTTTAAACTTTTTCTGGCAAACATGTGTACAACCCCATCGACAGCGGGATTATAGTCACAATATTATTGTCGTGAAAGTTTGACTGAAGCTGCCAGTGCTGGTTAGTACCCTCGATCCGCTACCCTCAACTTTAATCGTTTCGTTCATTGTAAAAATTGCCACTATACTACTATTCTATAAAAAGCGTGCCTGTGAACACCAACGCTGATGAGTTTATGGCTGTCCTGTTTTAGTGTAAGGGTTAGTATGGTCTGCAGTTATCAGTCGAGCTTTGTGACGCAACAAATAGACTCTTTAACTGCTAAGGTAGAGTCTGCTACCAAATTGCAGTGGTCTTGATGTGGCTCTACAGTTTGTCGGTAGCAATCTAGTAGTTTTGCTTGTTCCATCGATTATTTAGAATCACTTTTTGTTGGTAACCACCGTTTGAATCTTTCAAATCTCGTTCCAGTTTATTTCTGTACGCTACAACCGTCTCATTTGCTTACGTATCTTTTTAAACGGTAAGCGAGAGTGCTAACTTGCTTACGTCTTGAATGACTTATCTAGAAGAAGAGATTTAGTAAAGTACATCTTTGAAGACGCGTATGATGAAGTGATTGTTTTGCCTCGTTGCAGTTATTGTCGTCAGGCCGTCCCTCGTAATCCTTGTTAATACATCATTATTGGAAGTGCTAATTTTATGGAAAGTTCTCATGTATTTGATATTTTGAGTAATAGACGGTGTAGTATACCAAAACGCAACGAAACATATTCCAAATGCTATCTGCCCATGCTCTATAGTTGGAAGACGGCCTAACAGATGTCGGCAAATCGGGTTTTTGTTTGTTTGCTATCCTGGTTACCTACGAGGCAGTTTGGTCTACTGCAACATAGTGTTTTTGCGCATACAGCATAAACACTTCAGCTACATGAGCATTTCGTGGAATCCCTGTGTTCATCCTTACGTGTAAATTATGTGTGATGTTGCCGTTTAAAAGTATCCACTTGAAAGATTGCAATCAGTAAGTCTGCTGCACTGGCGAACATGTATTATCAGTGTTTCTTGCAACACAGTTATCAGCTTTCATGTACCCTCGTCATTCACCGCGGTACTTGCAGTGAATATACCGCAGCCTACCTAACTATTTCTGACCGCACAATTACTGCTTGTCATAGATAACAAATATGATACGGTCAATGATCCCATTCTCTTTCGTTTCGCTGTTGCTTCGTCTTTGTCCTCATCCGGGAAACGTGGCCAATGGCTTCTAACGTAACCAGACAGGATTGTGCTAATGCAGTCCATATAGATCTAATTGTGAACCCCAAGTTATAAGTTTCATCATTGAATAAAAATTTACCTCAGCTTCGAGTCTGTCTGTTGGTTTTCTCATAGACAAAGGGCGCCGTTTCCTCGATAGACAACGAATGACAGTTTTGTATTTTCCCGATAACCAGGAGCTGTGGACAATGTTCAACTGATAACGGATAAAGACTTTGACAATTTCTATCGGGTTACCAGAACCTGAGTGTTTGTTATGATGTTCTATTGATGAAACACAAATCGTTAGGTATAGTGGAACCATGGACTACGGGTGGTCATTCGATTATGACATCCGTGGTGCGAAATGTGGACATGAATGGCTGTTACTAAAATCAATTATTATTATATACGTTGTTACTACCAAATGTTTACCGCTTCCTTATTTGACTTATTCACCACATTCATTCTGTTGCAATAAGCCTTGTAACTGTGTACACTATTGCATCAGATACGTGGCATGGTTGTTCGCTCACCGTACTGTAAAGCTATAAACTATAATTATCGACGAAGCTAATGGCGCGGACGTCTCACAAAAAATTAACCGATTTCAGGCAAACCAGAATAAAGTTGATGATCCATCTAAGTGTATCTACTGTGTACGCTCATTGATCATGATGAGTTCGGGCCCTGTACACTTATCTATCCATCATTACGTAACCTTGCCTATAAAATTATTACGTACCTGATATGCGCCAGTAGAAGCATTCAACTGAGAGCAACATACACCTGATGGCGTTACCAACTGCGAATTTAGGGTATCCTAAACGGCGAGGCACTTGAAGTGAATTCAGGCAGGCCCTGACTTATTTTATTTTGTGCCCAGATGCCTAGTCGCTGATTACCACACTGTATTATTCTATTAAACCCAAATTCATCATTTATGGCTGTAAAATAAGTAAGGATAGAGTGGCTTACAAAATAACTCCGCGCCAGCGAACTTGTTAGCAAGTAATCGCGTAAAGTGTTGGGCTGTGCACTTCAGTAGTATTCTTTGAGTTCTACCGCCCGTTAGTGCGGTTGCTCTTGGCAGGCACAAACTATTGTGCTGAACGATTGTGCATGCTGGTTAGTTGACGGACATCTTTATGCTGGATTAGGTGAGATTGGATGATACATGTGAATACCAGGTGCATCCTTTCAATGAGTTGCTGACAGTCGTCGTATGTACGTGATTACACTTCTTAAGGAACGTCATTCTGAACTTTACAGTGCTGATTGCTTTACTCACGCTTTTGACAATACGTACACGACGGTACCACCGCAGAGGTTGCTGTCTATTCATAGCCGAGATGATTTGACCACTTCAGCTGACAGACGACTTGGAACGCCAACCTATTTCCTTTCTCTGAGCACTAATGCTACAGCTTCCGAAACAACCTGTAAAGTCTAAACTTCGAAGTTAAATTTAATATTACTGTCTCTCGACAAACAGATTGAGAATAACACAACGTTATGAGCAAGTTGTAATACTCTGCGTTTCAACCACCTCGGGTGGTCTTCCTCAGGAGTGTTGTCAAGCATGCCAACTAGATCAATCACCGCGTGTTCAGTGTTCGTTGTCTTTTTTTGTCTAGCATCTAGCCATCGAGAAGTCTTCCGTGAGATTTTTTTCCAGTATCTATTACCAATTGTGCTGCAACGGCATCTACCACCTACCATGCCTGTAAACTTTTGCGCCTGTTGATGGTGTTGATTCAGAAAAAGTGAGAGTATCAGTCTGCATCTTGTGCTTGTCTGGTAGGCGTGCATCACTGTTGTGGCCGGTGGGATTTCTGTCCGGTTGCTTAAATACCAGATGTGAAACGGGCGGAAGCACTACGCTAGTCTGTGTATTTTAGTAGCAGAGAATGCCCTATATATATATTCACGCCGTTTATTGCTGCACAGTCTATCGGGGACCAGATCTAATCAATAGACGAAGGGTGTTGAGTCCCACGTTGTTGTACACTACATATACACTTTATGCTTGTCCCAAACGACCTGTGCTCACCCCAATTTTATGGGTGTTCCTTATCAATATCTGAGGGACGTGACAGTAGTTGAAATTGGCCATCTGACCACCATTTGGTACCACTCAGCCTGTTCATCTTAGGGCTCATATCTTTGGTGTACCGATACGATCAAGGCTACTTGTTGACGGTAGTGGACCGTTTAAATCGGTTGCCACTACTATCAGTAGTAGCTTAGACAAGGACTACTACATATGTATGCATCATTAATTTTGGCGTTTCATACTAACTGAACGTCATAGAGGTCTTCATTTGTGTACATTGATTTATCTTCCGGTTTTCAGTTTAAACTGTAACAGGTGTTTGCGTCCAATGAATTTAGCATCCGGGCCAGGGCAACCTATTGAAAATGCGAATAGGATAGGAGGTCCATATTAATTTGAACTTCCGATCTAAGGAGTGAAACATGAGAACCGGGGATTGAGCCATGTAAATTGAAACTCGTTGCAACAACACTATAATCAATCGCTTTGTTGCATAATTACTAGAAATGTGGGCTGCAGAGGTTTTAATGGTTACTTTGAAGGTTAGATCTAGGAAATGGTTCACACTGTGCGACGATCGGTACACTTTGTTACTAGTGGTACTGCCAAAAGTCACGGTTGTATATGGGTCAGGGATACTGTCAGGACGCTCAAACTTAGACACTTGGACATTTGACGTTTTTACCCAAAGTGTCTTCACTGCAAGACAGTAAGAGGTGTCAGTGAAAAATAACTACTGCTGATTTTTCGAAGTGTAAAATCTGATCTATCCCGGTCCAAAACTTAGAGTATCCAGAGATCGTTGATTTTTCAAACATCGGTGACTTCGTCGATGTGATCACCAGCACCTACTTCTGTCTTTTTAGATCATCAAGATGAACAAACGTCACATCATGTCAGGATCTTGATAGATAACCCACTCTACTGTTTTTGTGATCATTGAGCGGTAGACATTTTTAGGAAGCACATGCTTACTGAGATGTGACGGTTTGATCAAATTCAGAAGATAGAAGGCGGTCTATGGTTTGCTGATTTGGATTTTCCACTGTTCATGCATGTATATTCTAAAATTGTGCAGTAATTTCTTTGGCTTCGTACATCCGTTTTTCTGTGTAATCACTGACTACAGTTCCCCAGACAATGTGTACAGTGTTTATGCTGCTAAAGGCTGCTTTCCAAACTGTATTTCTGAACGTTTGTGTCATGTTGTACACACGCTGCTTGGCATGGTCAGAACAAGTTTGCACATTTGGGACATCATCTCAGATTTTTTTGTAATACTGATCTTTCTCAGTGATTGAGGACTAGCTTTTAAGTGTAAGAAATCTGTTCGTAGTCTACACAAGCCGTCTGCTTGTATTCATTACTGTAATTACCATTAATTGAGGAATTGTCATGTTTGAATTCCTATCATTCTAGTTTGCTTGCTCCGTTCTGCCGCATGTTGGTATCAGTACTTGATTGCTATTTACTCGTAGGGCACGAACATCTGTTCGGCAGGTTGTTGACCACCTAATTTGATCCTGTAATGTCCTGACAACTAATTTGGCCATATGGCTCATAGAGTACAATGAGAAGTGCATATCCCACAGCATGTGTTCTGTGTTATCCCTGTTAATCGAACGGATAGTACTGGCCTAGTTCATAATGAAACCAATGCGTGTTTTCCTGCTGTTTATCAAACCTTCTCAGCTTTTTCGTTTCTAACAACATGGCATTCACTCACCTCTAACTTCCTGTTAGTGGTCAGTGAATGCTGCTGTTTCTCACTTGACTGCATCTCTTTACCGCCCTGAAAGAACGTTCTTCGTGATCTTTTTCTTCGTATTAGCGTTGTGTTTCTCTACCTTTTTATCTGACAGGAAACGAGTTCATGTCAATCACAGTTCGAACGAAACAGTCCGTCTGCTCAACCAAACGACCATCACGTTGCTTATACTGAAACACAAATTGACCGTGGGATTATTGTCAAATGTGAGGACGTGACTACCGGCAGTGTCCAGAATAGTTTGTGCGATATCAACACCATATTCATGCCCTATTTGCCAGATATGAACGCTGCTGCTCCTGTTGCGGTACAGTCTTCATCTTCTGCTGCCCTGTCAGACCAAAATAATTCTATGCTGATTAGCCCGTCAGATGCGCAGTCATCACTTGCCTGTTCTGCACCACAGACGGTCTACTCTGGACTGACTTTTGCCTCCTTGTTCCCGCTACAGCTTGTTAATCAGCTCTCTCCTTCTACAAGTTTCACATCTAGTGAGCAACTTGGATCACATACCTGGTCCTCATCAGCCCCAAACCCTGTCTACATTCTTACTACCACTAACGATTCAGTTGGCTCACACAAAGACCCAGATGTGCTAACAAACAGTGCAGTTGATTTGCATTTTGTCACTCTTCCTATGGACAATCAGACTTCATCCTCCGGTTCTAGACCTTGTGGGAAATCTTTTGAAGTGACTGAACAGAGTTGCTCAGAGGCTGGTCTTTTGTGTCCCTCCTACCCCACAGACATTCCCCTCAATTCCCTGTTGAATGTAACAACTATTTCTGACACTCCGTGCACCGGAAGTGTCGACTTGACTCATATTTGGCGACCCGTGGAATGTGAGCTAAGTAGCCCCTCGTCCAGTCGGAATATCACTGTGGTTTCTGATAATAACCATATCGGACTCCTTCCTACCTCTGGACATGTTGATTTGGCTCACGACTCGACCTCTTCGTCAAACAACGACCATTCGAATTCGTTTGATCCATCGGACGCGATGTTCAATTGCGAACCGAGCACGAAACCTGCAGGCAGCAGCTGGTCGCCACGGTTTCCTTCGCCTGTTTCTGAAACAATGTCTCCTCGTTCCACAGCCTGTCCATCCCCACCAATTTCGCAGTCTGGGCTGACCAGTTACCATTCTGAAAAGCGGTCCGATCAGCCATCGTTTCTAGGTGATTGTGTTCACGGGCCTCGGTCACAAGCAGTAATGTCTGTGTCCACCGGATGTGAACCTCAAGCGTCATCTTCACACCAACGGAACAGCTGCGGTCAGTTCGGTTTTCCTTCAGATACTTATTCCAGCCACAACCCTATCCCAGTTCATCTTATTGTGTGTAGTTCGGATTCCGGAGATGCGCAGTTTTTGTCTCCCATATGGAGCTGTCCAACACCACCGGAGTCACTACAATCTTATTCGAATTCAATGTTGTCTCCATCAGAACGTCATCCCGATGCCAATGTGGATCAGTGTTCTAATTTTTCTGTGGGCTATCTGATCGGTCAGAATTCCACCTACGGTCCCTTGGGATCATCGGGTGACCAACTCAACTGTACACTTTCTACATCTGTCCCCTCCGAGGTACAGTATTACGGGTTCGATAGGTCGATTCCGTGATTTGCTCATACGCGCACGGTCGAGTATGTCATCCACTTTCTCCACATGTTTTAATCGACAGATCAGTATGTCACTTCGTTTTGTTCAGTCGGATTTTTTGCTTTCGTTTTTTCCTGTCCGGAACTGCTTGATCAACGTATATATTTTCAAATCAGAACTAGTTCTTCTAATTACCTGTATTGTAACTCGGACAACTTCTGACCTTACAGTTTGCAGTTATTTTCCTGAAAATGTCGCAAAAATGCACTCAACATTTTTTGAAAGCGCATGCTCCGTTTGCACTTCATTTGAGAGGCGATTAGAAATGCGCTGTTCCGATAGACATTAATGGTCTGACTACGGCTGTACATGGTTGGTTTTTATTCTGTTCGCTCTTTGCGCCATCAATGACTTGTTTTCACAGCATCTATATGTACAGATTTAAACAAAAATCGAGACAAGGTGTTTTACGGCACTTAACTGCCACCGCAACCAACATTCGTAAGTGGTGGGGGTGACAAAACGGCGATAAGTTTTAATTGGTGTTCAGTTTGTTCGGTTCTATATTTTGATTACTATAGAGAATGACATTTGGTATTGCACTTACGTTTCCTCACCATTCGGTTACCTATGTTCATGTAACCTTGGGAAAGATTGCAACCGGATGGCTGGTATAAATTCGTCATTTGGTTCTAAGGAACACACACCTGTGTAAGTTCACAACCATATCACCTAAAGAGGTTGATCTCGAACATTGTGAAATTAACACCAACCCGTTCAAACAAATGGTGTATCACCAATTTGGGACATTTAGAATTAGCTGATTCAGCAGTGTTCAGACTAAGCATGCTGTATGGGATCAGAACCAAGTCGCGTTGAATCTAGAACATTTGCTTACCTAATTACGCAATGTGTCACTTCGACTATGGCGAACTTGATTCGCCCATTGTTTGAAAATGCTACCTAGTTAAGTGTAAATACGCCGAAACAATACTGTCTATCTAGCTGAGTAATAGTTCAATCGCAACTTATGCTAGTTTTCTGCTTTGTCAACCAGCCATCCTTCGATAGCTCTCCTTAAACAGATTATCGGAGTTAACTCGCTGACGTTGTTACATGCTGTGGAATTTACCCAATTGTCACTAAGCCAGTGTAGCTGGATAGGTTAGACTCACCAGGACGTCTCCTGTTGCTCGCTGTCATCTTTCGGTTACTTGGTCACAGCAATTCCTGACAAACATGTTGATTGTATTTGATAGTTTTCGCCAACTGCTGTCCGTTTACCCTGTGTGGGTTTTACTGGTTTGCTCTTGTTGAGAGACAAACTCGTTGAAGGTTTGAACTCGGTGTACGTTGTCTCGCACGGAATGTTATTCTGCTACATCGTAAACTTGGATGATCCTGTAGGTCGTGGATCACTAGGTTCTGAACTTAACGTGACAAATGTAGTAGCTTTATATTACCACCAAATTTATCAATGCATGTCAGTTTGAGAAGAGAATACGTGGCGAAAACATCCAATCCACTGCCTGTCTAAGCTTCAACACAGAAGACAATCTAGTAGTGAGCCACTCCAACGCCATTCTGTGACTCAACTTCATGATTAGATAAACATCTTGTTATGCTTCCTGCTAGTCGCCAACATTTTCGTTCCGTATTGGACCACTGAGGTTAAAACTTGTGACATTACGTGTCCTCTTGATGTTAATCCGTTATAGACCTTGAGTGCACTGATTCTTCTCGGAATGAGCTAGCCGAAAAGTTTATGGAAATACGATCACTGCGACGCATTTTGAGTGATACTCAATTGTTAGCCAAAAATCACCTACCACCTGCCAGAAATGAAAATATGGCTGAACAAGTTTCATGAATTCTGCACTTTAAACTGGATAGAAGTCGTAGTGTTGGTGTCATCGATAGAAGAGTTGTTCTGCTTCCTCTCAAGTTGATCGAGTAACCTGAGTTTCAGTCATAAGCGAATGTGACTTGGCGTTCAGATATGACAATTCAGTCGCAGTTGTCAACACGGTTGGTGCATTAAGACGTGGTCGGAGATTTGGTCCTGGTGGTGGCACTACTGACAATCCCTAACAAGAGTAGAACTCGAGTCCAGTACCTCTTTTCGAAAAGGGCTGACTGGAGGGTCTATGGAAAAGCTACGAAAGTCTGTGGGAGACGTTCACTTTATGAGGGACGTGATCTTTTAATGCTGATGAACACCTATTAGTCTGTATTCAGTCACCATTTTGATGGATGACCAAATCAGAGGTGTCATTATTCCAACACAGTGGAATATCTCGACGCGGTGGTGAGGTATGACCAAATCCCACTGCAAGTGGATTGCGCACAACACGGGTTACCGGACAAGCCACCGTTCGACGAAATCGGAGCAACGGGCTGGAAGTGGCGGAAACCCACAACAAAAAGCCCCATTCACGCACAAAACCAGACAGAAGTGCACATGACGTGCAGGTGAAAACCGCCACTTCGTTGTGAACCGAAATTCCGACTCATAAACGCATGCGTGGCGTGAGTACTTGCGCGTTGGACAGTAAAGATTGTGCTTTATCAAACGAATTTTTGTTACATCATGAATAACAATCACTTGCTGCAACCAGCTCGATGTCTTCTCATTACTTACGCACATGGTTCGAAGTCAACTATTATTCCTGGAGCTGCTAGCAATCCGTAGTTGTGACTATTGCAAAGTAGCAACTTTATCTCTGTTAAACCCATGCATTTTGCTTTCGGGCCTCTGTGTTCTTCGAAAATATTTCTTCTGATCAGGGGACTTAGAAAATATGACAGTTTTGTGAGGTAAGGTGTTGTGTGATCAAGAATCCCAACAGATAGTTTGTCACATGCAAGGTAACAAGTCATTACTGTCGGGTGGCCAGAGATTTCGGTTGTTTGAGACGAAACGCCGCCTGTATTCGATCGTTGCTGTAGCAATCCGATAGCATTTCCTGCCCCGCCTGAATGTTTGGAACGCGGATTAGAGCTCATTATCAGTACATACACGTTTCACAACCGAGGTTCGTACTCCGACACAAGTGCTTGTGAGACGATCTCACCATGCTAGTTTAGCGGGTGTCAGCAGTTTTATGGATGAGGTACTTATCAGGCCAGTGTAGTTCATTCTATTGTTTAGCATATTGATAAAGCAAAATGTCCCTATTTAAATATCCACGTTTGATTGCAGCTTTCGCATTCAGGTAGACATTCTAGCCATCCTCTTTCGAAAAGAAGCGACAAACTCAAGTTTCGTCTTCACAAGTGCAGGTAATCGAGTGTCCAGTTATGGTTCGACTGGAAATCGCGATCAACTATAGGTGATGTTCCACTTGAAATATAGTCTGTTTCGTCACATTGTGCACTCAAGGTGTAACTGGTGACGCAGTGATCAACATGACAGTTTCATAAACATTTGGATTGCAGATCAAATCCCAATCGTACACGTAGATGTTGCCGAGGGGTTCTAAAAATAACGAAACTAAGATATAGAAATTCCTTCGTCAGGAACAAGTTAAAACGTTCATAAACGCATTGCTGATTGTACACTTCCCACTCCCCCGTGTACTGACAAGCACAAGCTTTCCAATTCAACGAGTAGAGGTGTGCGGACAGGTGTTGTGCACGTTCCTTAATAGGATAGACTACTTTTACGTAGTAAATTCAAGGAAGGATGGAACCTTGTCCTCGTTGCATTTCCATTCCCCGTAGGCTAAACTTATGCAGCCAGTTGTAGGTATGGAAACTAACGGGCGTGTCCGATTGCGCAACTGAGATCTAACTTGGTCACTATATGGATCTGTCTACCTTGTTGTTGGTGGTCAATGAAATCAATAGGTTGTACAGATGAGGTTAATATTGTTGATGGAATGAGGGAATAGCCCGAGAAGTAAATTGGACATCTATTCAGGTTAAATATCTGCAAGTGGTCTGGTGTTTTAACTACGAACATTCAAATAACTTCTCGGAAAAAGGTGATGCCAGATGGGAATCGGTCTTTTCAAGATCCACAGTTGTATGGTATGCGGCTTTTTATTTGTCATTCTCAAGATCACGATACAACAATGAGAGTTGAATGCCAGAAGGTCATATTATGGACGTCTGAACAAAACTCACTCGTATAACATTACGAAGGTCACCGGAGTGAAATAATCTTTTCCATCGTATGCCTTTTAGTTGAAACCGAACGTAAGATTCGTTTATTCTCTCGAAGCCTCCCAAATACTGTTTGTTACCTGCCGTTTGTCCGAATTCACAACATTCAATAATTTAGGGATTGAATTGCGTTATTTGGAACATGCATTTTATAAATTGAACACAACTGATCACAGATGTCTCATCTCTGTGGACATTCCAATCAGCCCCTTTCTAAACGGTGCACTAAATTCCAGTTTCGCTGTTGCCGGAGCTTGTCAGTAATGCATATCTTTGCCAAGGCCGGGACTAGGACTTCAGCCACGATTTCGTGAGGCGACCGTGTTCTCCACTGCACTATTGACTTCACAGTAGGCACGATTGAATTAAACTGTGCAGATGCTCAACCACATTCGCCCGAGTAATGCACATATTGCGCGATCGTTTTGAGGGGAGGGGGGAGGCACGGTAACTCACAGAAATCATTAACTTGTTGAGCATGGCCGAATTCCACATCCCAGGTATGGCATGGATGGGCATGACTAACGAGTTCTAATGTGAGTGAAACTGAAGTCTGGTGGTTCTTTTCAAAAGGAGCTAACTGGAAGGACCAGGAGAACGCGACAGCCATGATCAATTGTGAGAGATGCTCAACTTATATCAACAAAATCTGCCTGCTAGTAATGAAAGTGTGTTTTCTTACATCGTCTCGTGTGGGTATTTTAAAGTACGATAACTTTCTTTCTCTCACTCAAACTTGCTGCTGTAAAAATGACAAGAAGGTATAAAGGACATCACTTGTTTCCGAAACACCACAGTTGGCTCTTCCACTTTCTTGGGGTTGAGGTCTTCCGGTCCTTGCTGCGTAGCTGTTTTGGTTTTACAAACATCGAATTATTGATGTCAAGACAAATAAATCTGTTGCCTGTTGGGTGGTAGGATATTTTCAAAATGTACTATAAGTAACTATGCTTAAAATGTTTCGTTGTGTCTCGTATTAAAATATAGATTCAAAACGTAAGTTTGATTTCGTGGGCGGTTTCCAATACATCGACGTACACTTTGCTGGGGTCACAGTTAAGTAGAGTAGAGTCTAACTGTTGTCGTCTGGTGCACAGTACTCGCAGTTACAGGCGAAACGGATTTCGAGTAAAGTTGCACTAAATGGTTTTAAATGTGAATTGTAACAATTACGTCCACATGTGGAATTTGAAACAACGACTTTCATCCATCTAGTTCATCAAGACGACACAAAGACATACATTGTGAGGTATAAGCAATTTGTTTTTGTTCAACAACCGATCACAAAATATTCAATTGTATGTGTTAATTTTCTGCCCATACATACGCCACCAAAACTGCAGGTGAATTCGTGGTGGACGCGGAAGATAGAGTGTTTGGAGAAGAGATGTTCAAATCAATAGAGGACTGTCCTGTGGGTGAACAGTACTAAACACAATTCCGCCACGGACTAGGTGCGATCAATATCACATATTAATTTTCGACGTAATATCGTTAGAGATGATCTCTTTTGTAAAGTAGGCTGATGAAGACGTTTTCCTTTGGCACTGATTATGTTCGCGAATTGGCCATGCACTCCTTTCAGTGAATTTGAGCAAGGTTGACTGAATATCCATTGGAATGTCGTTTGTTTAGTGAAGAAATATTCGCACTAAAATAGGCGTGTGAGCAATGGACTCAAATAAAGAGAACTGTGAATGCAGCCGACTCCAGGTAGCTTTTCTGTGAACAGACCGACTAGGTATACAGTCTAAGCATTGAATTTGAAATGGTGCATATGTTGGCAGGATGACCTAAAATTGCTAACGGAAATGACTGAGCACATCCCCAAGTAGCTAGTGCAGTTGACTATTCAACAATGATGACTCAACTAGTCGGTCTGCAAAAACCCGAACAGAAATCCGGCGTCTACGATCTTGAGACACTTAATCGCAACAATCAATGTGAATTATCCCACCAGTTGGTTCACGGTCTTAGTATACAGTCGCAATACAAAGAATTTGGGTTTTTCAAAAGCGTTGTCAATCCAACATAACACACCGGCTCTCTGTTAACAGAATATGCTGATGCAATCATTCTCATTGTCGCGGTATTGAAACTGGTTACCCCCACCCCGATATGCACTCATGCGATGTTAGCGAACCGAATTCTTACGTCTTGCAATGTCGTCTTGATGAGTTTTATGTTACTCATAACCATGAGCCTTATCTAGTCTGTTTTTCCTGTTGGAAGAAATTCCCGAAAATCCCGATTACGCGGCCACCGTTTTGTCTATGCAGTTTTGCCAGTCGATGTTATACGACTATGGTTTGAAAGCTTTAAGTTACCATAGTTACCGTGACACGTAGGGAACACTTTTAATGGGAGAATATGGTGTCGTTAGCCTTTGAAATCACCGTACATGCTGGATGGCACTATTTCGATTGACAGTGGAATGTGATTATTTAACAGCAATAGAAGTCCAATACTTATCGGTTACGTTGGTGAATTCCAGCATGAACTGCTTGAGAAATCCAGTTTGGACAGTCAGACCGCTGAATCATTTGGTGGGTTCTATCTCAGCTGGTAGACTACTTGTCGCGCTCGTGCACGCCATTTATGTCACTAGTTCTGATTCAATCGAAGTTGAGACTTTTTACAGTTGCGTCTTTTCTAGCTTACAGTTCAATTTAGCATTATGGCAGTTATAAAGTATGAAATTGGAGTAATCATGTTTGTTTGTGTGGGAAATTAGCATATTCAGCTAACAAGGTATGAGCGTACTGAAGCTTACATCTGGAAGGAATCGTGGATTTTTACAGAGTTGTTGGCACAAAGTCCGTTAGTTTTGTCAGTGATATATTACCAGTTTTTAATTAAAACCTTTTTATTCTGTACTATATACACCTCAAGTTGTCTGAGAATGTGAATATTATCAAGTATGCTACCTGTCCAACTATAGAGGTTCTTCAACAATTAGTTATTCTCTTCATTATCCGACCACTAAAAGATACTTGTCTTATGTCGAGGGTACTTTTGGAAAACTCATTTTGTTCATCACAATAATGACCTAGAAAGATTGTCTCTAACGGTGAACTGATTAATGGATCTCATGTGATAGCTTTTTTGCAACCGATTGTTCAAGATAATAGTCACACATTTTTATATCTATCAGAATAAATGTTAGCTTATAAGAACAGCTGAAATATAGGCCTACAATTCGTGACAAATTGTGTTCAATTCTGGTATGATTGGCCGTTTAAAAGTGAGAATTTGAAGGTATGTATGAAACACTCAAGTGTCTCGATGTGAATAGCTGGTCAGTTCCGTGACAGGAGAAAGATCTACTGCTCAACCTTGTTTGCACATTCGCTTTAATGCTCCAATTAATAATTCGGGAAGTAGTAATTCAGATTTTCAAGGTTGTAGCTAACACAAACTAGATATGTGATGTGTTGTATGAATGATATTTTTCAGCTCCAGTTAAAAGGTTGTTAGGAGTTCGCTTACAAAATTCTGAAAGTTGATATTAATCCGTTCTTCCTTAACTCATTCCACGTTTAACACAGTTTTACAGTAAGATTCACCTTGTGTATGTTCTCAGAGATAAATGAAAATTTTCAACTATCCCTCGCCCAGATAGAATTTTAACAAAACCCGATTCTATTCCCGTAAAGCTTACTCAACGATACAATAAATGATAATTTGAACCTTCCTCCTATTTCAACAGTACATTAGTAAATCCAAATTATTGCAGCTGTATTTTTCTCTCAACCATTGCACGGTGTATACTTTCAAGTGTTATTGCTGAACACATGATGAACTTGAAGGTTTTCGATAAAATTGTTTCTTAGCTTGCATTTATATGTATTTTCTCTACCAACTAGATGTAGCCTATTCGAAGCCTGCACGATCTCTTTCCAGTAAATCCAATGCAAGCACAGTTATGGAGAGCAAAAACTGAGATTTCTGAAGTAATCCCGTTAATTATCTTTAATTCGATTCCATGATCATTTGATCCAAGCTAAAATATAATTGAGAATTCACCGAATTAGTTTAAAAAACTTTCAAGCAATCCGGTGGGAATGTAAGACAATGCAGAATCGGGTGACTATAAAAACCATTGATGTCATGAGTGTCAAAAATGCTGTTGCAAGCGATCTCATTGTTCGGTCTGGTATTGATCTCAATGATATTTGTTAAGGACTTGATTCATTAACCACTCAAAGTAGCGGACAGCATTTAATAACTTCTCAAGATTTGAGCTTCCTCGTAACCATCGGAAAATCTAGGCTGTAAAACCAAGTTGTCGAGTTGATTTTGTTAGTCCCATTTTTGCCCTCTTCTTTACAAATTTCCATCACAGCGAACCATAACAAACCGAAATTGATTCTTACTTTCAACTATGTACTATTGCCGTGCTGATTTCAGATTAACGAAGTGATTTAACTGTTCTCCATATCGCATAAAATTCATCACTCTCAGCTTTGTAACAGGTTCATTTGATCTGAAGAAGGATTAGAAGTGAAAAATCACTAGAAAACTCATAGAACCAATTGTCCGTATGATGTTCTCAAAGTTATTTTGTGATGAGCACTTTAAAACATGCACGCCAGTTGTCAGTTGCATATTGCGAAGGTCTAGCCTGAAGGATGTACATTGTGGTAAACTCGGTCTTAGTGACAATGCCGGTTTGTGAATGAACGTCATGACGTCTGATTTGCTTCACGGAAAAATCTCCATGTTTTGTAACCTTTACAAATCAGTACTCTAACTCAGATCTTGTTCATTTTAATAGACTGCATTATTACATGATTGTTTGGTGGTTTATACTTTCAGCTAGAGGTCTTTTGAGGCACGCTATATAGGTTGTATCTTCATTCATCGTTTAACCCTTCGTTCAGTTTGGTTGTGCAGTAAGAATTGTCAACATCAATATTCAACAAACAACACACTATTACACACTCAAGACACTGCAGGAATACGTTTGCTGGAAATTTAACTTTTAAGGGGTTTAACTGAAGTGAACGTATCCATCGAACCTGAACAGGTAAACAAACAAAGGTGTCAGAATCTACAGATTGAATTAAGTCCGCCTGAAAACAATGAGAAATAAATAAAAACTGACCTGGTCTTGACATCTCACCAAGATGATGCACTGAATTGGGAAGCGGAAAGCTGAAAACATACTTTATTGATTGCACAGATCACACTTGATAGCAGATTTCCATTCACACGACCGTTCCGGTCAGTCGGTTCGAAAACAGTAATTGACCTCGTGATTTGTACCTGTTAAAACCTATCACTCTTACCTGTTTGCCGTAACCGAGAATTGATCTTCGACCCATGAAGTAACCGTGTCGCTGACCTTACAAAAGACAACTTTGTTTTATCATATTTGAGCGCTAAACCATCGTAGCCTGTCTAAATGATAGCATTTTGGTACAGATTTTACTTCCGTCTTGAAGAATTCTACCCGTTCTATTAACATATATGCTTACTATAAGTGGCACAGAAAATACCAGCCTACACAAAAGGTAGACAAGAAGGGATGCGTGATTTATGGGTGAGTGATTTGAGTGTAGTAGACAGCACGATCAGATTCGCCGTCTAATTAATGCTTGTACACAAATCGATCATTGTGGAAGGTCACATTCGCCATACAGCTCTGTGGCTTTCCAACACCAATGCTATCGGTTCTCTGCTTCTAACGTTTATTTCACTCGATAAAGCCATTCTAGCAACACACGCAATTCAAACACACAATATAAACAGAACTACTTAATATTCATTAGTTTAAGGCTCAACATGAAGCTATCCTCTCAATGACTATATAGTAAGAGCAAATAATTGAGTGTTAATCGAGTTGATCTGTAACCCGAATGATTGTTTCCTAGTGTAAAGCTTGAAACCGATCACATTTCACCTTCTTCGGATTTACTTGTTGAGTCATAAGTTTGTAAAACGATTCCGGAATTTCTACAACAAACAAGTTTACACTTGACTACAATCTGTCCGTAAGCTAATTCAAAAATTCATTTTTCACCCTTAAGACATTTAAGTTCCCTGCTGTATAGAAATTGGTTAGTTCTTTCGATAGCGTTTATCACGTTAAACGGTTCATATGGTCCATTATTAGAGACTGAGGGTTCATTTCAGTGATTCGTTGAATTAAGGTTTCCGTTTACAAACAGAAAACTACAAAATATTCCGAAAAGCTTTCTCGGCTTTCCATGAATGATCAGTGGATCTTAAATAAGTCATTTTATCTGTCTACTGAGTCTTGGGTAGTGTACCTAACACCCAGCCTTACACGATATTCTGTGCAAGCGATGCTAAGCTGATTTCATCTACCGATATAAGCTAAAACACCCAGCTTTAGCTCAATACCGGGGAAGAACGGAATATTCACAAGAATTTCGGCACAGGCTGTAGAAGAAACTCAAGTTCCGCGCCTCAAATTTACTGATCGGAAAGAGTTCACGTCCTCGGTGGTATTTCGGCTTCAACATATACCCAGTTTCAATATGTTTCAGGCATTCGGCAACATAACTACAAACGCGGATGGATAACTAATATGACAGACAGTAACGACAGGTAGCGTAATTGAGTTCCGGAGCCATTTCTACAAACATCGATAGATCAAAACCGGTGAAAGCCCTATGTCAAGTTTTGTTGACATTGATCAGGATATCCACTACTGACAAGCTCTAATGAGAGCGAAACTCGAGTTTGGTGCTTCTTTTCGAAAGAGACTAGCTGGAAGGTCTATCTGAATGCGAACGCTGCAATCAAATGTGAGTGGTGTTCAACTTGAAAGTAAACCGAATTCCCGACCACTTATCAGTGATCGTATCAGTCAGAATACAACGAGAGCAGTCAGAAATGTTCCGGGATGAGTTTCAGGGTACGAAAACACTACAGGTGAGATAAGGGGAAAAATAGTGTTCACTGTAAGAAAACGGAACACCGTTGCACAAACTAAAGTGTTCAACACTGTTGTGCTCGCAACCACTGCGGAACAGTTAGCATTAACCCACTGTTCATCGGTTAAAGTGAGCCCCTGTACCTGTGTACAAACCCTTTCACACATGAATTACAGTCTGGCAAAGAGTGGTCGTTGGTAAGCATCACCAAAATTTCACAGAACCAAACGATTGTACCACATCGCGCGGATAACTATTCGATTAGGGTTAACAAAATTCCGACAGAAGTTGTTGAAACTATCACAGCTTTTGATAGAAGTAAGCATTTCAACATCATGTTCACAGGGTATGGCACCGTGATATTAGGTGAAAACCGAGACAAAATCTTTGCGGATTGTATCAACGGTGGTTGGTCGTTTATCGCTGACTAACAAGAACAATAAGTTGGAACATGACTGTCAAAAAAACACGATTCCATGATGGCAATCAAGAGAAAACAGATAGATGTGGACGATAAAATCTTGCGAAACGAACAAAATCTAACTGTTGTATTAACCAGTAACCACAACTTTTGACGATTAGAGCGGAGGACCTGAGACTAATCCGTGTGTTAGACAAGATGAATCTTACGGCGACTAAGACATTTAATTAGATAGAAGATAAGTAGTTTAAAGATTTCTAAAAATGATTAAGGCGAATCTCGGGATGTTCTTTGCTGGTCAATTTCATGATAGAATAAATCGTGCATGTAGCCTCATAAACATTGCTTGACATGCAGTGACAGTGATGCAGTCTTTCTGTACGTGGCAATGAACAGTTTCTTGTGTTATTGAAAGTGTTCACTCCGTGTTAAATGGTTGAAGGTAACGGATGCCCGCAGAAATGTGTGATGGTTCTTTGATTCAATCAGAGATTTACGGTTTTACGTAAAGGATCTTCTTTTATGGTACTCACATAATTTTGAAAAGAGTGAAGTCTCACAAATTATGCCGCAACTCTTGATAGATATATTGATCATTTTTTCAAAAATAAAACACTGGTTAGTATCAGTAAAGGCGGTCAAACTAATCTGAACCATAACCAATATGTTGACCAGAGTACACTTCAATCACCATACCATGTAATCAATAGATATAACGATGACCGAATCCATGTCCCAATAAATTGGTATTCATTTTTGTGCGGATCTGGGTATTTGTGAGTTGACCTATACAATTGTCTTTGTGTACGATGTTTCAAGCTAGAACACACAAAACCAGATGAATATGGCCTGTCATAGAGAGGCTTCTTGTAATTGTCCTTTCCTTAATTTCTGTGAAAAGATTGAGTACATTAACTTCTCATATTAGAAGCACTGTGTACACATCGAACAAAAGCAGGTTATTTTGACGTTTCATAAGGGTAAATAAAATAGCTGACAGTTACATAAGAACAGCACGGAATTTGATTTGTTATGTACCGAATACCATTAGCACCTGAGTATAAATTTGTCTGAGTTAGTGTTTTTAAGGTAAACGGTCACTTGCAGTTTTGTGCTTGTTCGACTGAAATCTTTAGCAATATTAAACATTGTTTTGTGTACATCTGATACGAATGTATTCACTATATTAACCTGAGCCTTGAGATGTGATGATTTTGCCATACCAACTGAAAGATAATTGTTAGGATAGTTTATACTATCGTCTTGTATACACGTGATTGATTTTCATTCAGCATTTACAGATAGGCTAGTGACATATAACGAGAACAAAAATCGGATTAAGCGTTTGATTGCAAAAGCCTGTTTAAATGTGAGTGAGGTTCACCTTACCAGACTGTGTACTGTCCTGTGCTACCAAATAGGGTCTAGTTTTCAATCAGTATCTAACACGAGGACTTCACACACACAGTAAAATATTAACAGACTGCAGAAGAACGAGCGGTGGTTACCGTAGGTCATTAGAAAGTTTCCGTTGGAAATGAAATTCTGTGAGTTCGATGACCTAATTTAAGTTTGGTTGAATTATACACGCCTGAAAACGGTCACCCTCGTTACATTACAGAATGCTGTGGCCTATTGAGTCTAGAACAAACGTTGTGAGATTGTACTTACATATTATTGTCAAACAAATTTACGCTGTTTCCGAGTGAAACACAGGGAACCGCAAATCTTGCAAGTTGGTGGTTTTATGTAAGCCATTATCAGGTGACAAATCTAGCCATTACTGTTTGTCTCATTCAAGCGGTTTTCTTTCCGAATAAATCAGAATCCACATCTGAAGATAGATCAACCGTTGACTACATATTAGACACCACCGAACTGTCAAATCTGAACAATCCGCCGCTTTCGCTTTTGACCAGTGATTGCCTCTAGAGGAGACACAGTGACTATCTTGTTACCTCCAATCGGTAACCACGCGATTAGGACTTCCGAGACAGATCGAAATCCCCGATCACGTTGAATCTGCTGTGCGATATTTCAGATCATTGATGAGTAGTCGGGGACTTGGTTTGCTTTCAAGCTGAACACCACTCACATTTGATCTCAGCCTTCGCATTCAGATGGACGTTCCAGCCAGTCTATTTCGAAAAGATGCACTAGACTCGAGCCTCGTTCTTGTTAGAGCTCATCAATAATGCATGTTCTTGTCGCGGTTGGGACAGAAACTCTGGTCACGCTTTCATGAGACAGCCGTGTCGACCTCACATTAGGCACGACCGAAACATCAAATCTGAACACTTGTGAACAATGATCAGGTTGCCCGATCTACTGGAGAGGAGACACATTAACTGTCCTGTTAACTCCAATGCATAATCCTGGGACCATGAGTCACGAGGCGGGTCAAAATTGTCGATCTAACTTAACCTAAAATCGTGGATTGGGTTCGAAACTCGGTCGTCGCAAAGATGTGTACTGCTGACGAGCCCTAATGCGAGCGAGACTCGAGTCTAGTGCGTCTTTTTGCAAGAGGCTGGCTGGAGTGTCCATCTAAATGCGAGCGCTGCGATCAACTGTGAGTGATGTTCAACTTGAAGTTAAGCAAACCGCCGATTACTGATCAGTTGTCATTGAGCTTCTTTCGTTTAGCCTGTACTGGTGTATTACGTCCATCACTGTAGTATTCGGTATCGAAGGTCCAACCTTTCTAAAGGCATGCCATAGATTAAGGACGACGAAAACAATTTAAATTTGTTTTGGAAGAAAATTTAAAAATATTGGCTCTCTGTTGGTTGACCGTTGGTCGCTGGCGGTTTAGATCATCACGCCTTAACACAGACGAACCCGACCGATGCTGTTCTCGATGCCAAAGCATTTGCCAGATTCGTCTGAAGTTCAGGCTATTGTGCAAAGTTCACATTTTGAGGTGTCGGTTTAATGCTTCGGTTTTGACTATCCTGCTTAAAAGACGATATTCAAAGTGTGTTGCATAATTACCAGCAATGAGAAGTTTTATTTGACCGTAAATATCAAGATGTATGTACGTTCTGTTAACACTGCTAAGTGCAATCCTCCAGTGCAAAACGATTAATCTCATGAAATTCATGTGCGTTGCGTAGATTTCTAACCATTTTACATTTTTGACCGTTCACGGTGACACAGCTTCACGGATTCAATTATTGGGAAAAGGCAACTAAATTTTTGCATACGGCTAAGCTAATGGACAAAGTTGGAGCAATAAATGCGGTCATTTAAGCAGTTGCTCCCACTTCTAAACGGTTCGGTGAATTTGATTGCAACTAGGGACTGTGTAGAGTGATCAGTTCGTGTTTTGCGATTTGACCGAATATGTTAGCTTGTGGTAAGCAAAAATATCACTGGAAGTGTTCAGCGCGGTTCGGATAGTTTTAATTTCATTTTATGTGAGTTGACGGATTATGTGAGCTGTGATCATCGTTGATTTAAACTTAAATTATACATAGTACTGAGCCCATTCTCCAACTCAGTTTCAACCAGTTACGTATGAATTTGTTTTAACACTGATACCCCTTCTCGATTTCTATCCATAATGTTACAGCACATGGTCGGTTTATTTCATTCTGGACTTATCAAGTGACTTTATGGATACTGTATGTTAGACTGAAAAAAAGGAAACGTTGCGTTTGATTTTTAGCTTGTTCAGATGGTTGAGTTTTTAATAGATTTAACCAAATTCCCGATTAATACTGATCACAAGTGCATCCTTTTTATTTGCTGAGGTATCGTGTTCCTCAACTGCACAACTTCAACGCTCAGTGATCAGAAGGACTGATCTAACTGGTAGACCAGTTGGAGTGTTTCTCATGCAAGTCAAGTGCTGAATACCATGCTTGGTTTGTTGATGTTCCCATATCAGGGTTGAATAGCTAGTCGGGTTCAAACTGATTCGACCTACTTCGTATCATATCAGACCGAAGTGATTTGTCTGTCGAACCGTCGACTTTAATCGATCATCCATTAGTAGTTTGAAAGTTTTGTTGGGTGTAACAAATATAACGTCGGCCGAGCCCTGCCAAAACAATCTGCTTGACGTAATGAACATGGAGTAGCCAGCAGGTGAGAGAATTATCTATCGTCAACTTCCATTGATGAGGACTAAAGTGAACACACACGTCCAATGTGGACGCCACAGGAATCCATGCCCAGGCAAATAAATAATATGCCAGAGAATTCCTCTAAGCCTGGTTATGGTATTGATATGTTTGCCGAGCTTGGCATTTAGGTTGCAAACGTTTCATCACCAAGCGAGGTGACATCATCAGTGCGTAAGTGTTTCACAGTATAGATTTGGTTATCCTGGTTAATAGACAAATACTTTGAATAAGACAAAATCTGTGGACCACTGCGAGGAAAGGATTTGAAGAAACTTAAAATGCGGTCATGATAAAATACCGACATAGAACTGAGCGAATGAGCATGAAAAACTCAAAAATCTCCAGCCAGTCGGATAGTTTTTCAAAGCAGCATACTGTTGACCTGGTCGAAGTTCGAAAACAACCGTAAGTAACCGGTCAGATTTGTAATCAAAAGGCCAAACGACAAAAGGCCAGATAGATCTAATCGGACCTCAGGTCAACGGTTCAACGATAACGTGGAGTGATCAATCACATTTCAAGTCAGTAGGACACCCTATCGTTGTATAGGTACACGTACATTTACCAGCCTCCAAAAACCTCACAGTCTCATATTAAAAACTTAGATTCTTGCGCATGGATAATGCCACCTTGTTTGATGACGAGGACCTTACAGTCGAACTGCCAAGCTGGACGAACAATCACACACCGGAACCATCTGTTACATCTGTATTTTCAAAAGTTACAAAACGAACACTGAATGTATTGGTTTTGGGCTAACAGTTCTACCAAACTTTTCATTTGGTGAGAGCAGGGTTACTGAACTACGTTGAAGTGGCTGGCATACAGCCAAAAGTAATACACACGTCATTCGATTATAGATTACACACGGGTGGCGCGGTGCTTTTTTAAAAAGATGCGGTGGTAGACAGTGGAATTCAGAAATTCAAAACTCTTCGATTCAATAAACGGTTTTTTTAATCCCGTGACAAACAGTAGTACGTAACTATACCATCGATGCAATAGGTGTCATCCGATGGACAGGAGTCAAAGACATTGGTTTTCACTAATTATATCCGAATTTCGATCAAGATTATCACCAGGTATGATTTGTAAGCGTGATGTTAGTGTTGTAGTGCACGAACACCGGCTTCAATTCAGAACACGGGCATCATGGTGAACTGCGTCCAGTTAACTCAATGAAAACCAAACTGAATATGGTTGCCACTAAATGTAGTCGAAATTTACTTTAAAATTTAACCAACATCTGCTAAATTGCCTGCAAATCAATAAGTGTAACTTCTTCCACATGGTTATTTTGCTCGTTTTCTTCTAAACTTACCGGTTTCAAAGCAGCTGGAAAATTTCTGAGTTTTTGAATACCACTATGAATTGAATCATCGCGGACGCAGGATGACTTACACATGTTTGATCAGCTTATTGTTACTCACAGAGAATATAGGTATGTCATGGAAACCGTCATGTCTCTTGTCTACTTTGAGTTCCGGTAAGCGTCAACTCTCTTTTTGATTACAACTTTTGTAGATACGAAGTGTGTTTCAAGGTGCATGATTGATATCTCGGCATATATTACCTTGTAACTTGGAAGGACAAAGCAACGTAAGAACAAAGCCTATCAGTGGTTTTGTAATTATGGGAATAAACAACAAGAGATGATTGATTTCCATTTAACTCGTTTTTCCCATACAATCCAAAGGTCATTTACGTATAGGCCATAAATTACAGTAAGAGAAGACATGCTTAATGCAAGAATAGTGCATGGGCGAAAATTATTCTCAAAACTTCTACACCAAGTTTGTTTGCATCTTGTGCAGTAAGACTGGTAAAATGTGAGTTCCAAGGACAGTTGCTTGTACACGTCAGGTGATCCAAATTTTTCACATCACGATTTACTTTAGAGGTGTTAAAACCGCAACCACCAGATATCGTGTTGCAGAAATCCGTTTAAGTGATGCTGTCATAAAATTAGGGCAGGGTACTGCACACGTTAGAAACTGGACTAAAACTGCAATTAGGACTGAATAAAAACTGTTTCGTGACGGCTGAGTAGTGGGAGAATGTGGATTGCGACATTTTGAAAATGATTCAGAACAGTTAACGTCCTTTACAAATAATGTTCTTTAATGATCAATAATAGTAATTGAAAGCAGAATGTAATCAAGGAGGGCACAAGATCTCGTGGGGTCATATACTGAGACAACTTATTCACTTACAGGCTAGGTTGTTGGAAAATGATGAGAGTCGACGGTTTACGACGACAACATGAAGGCTAGTTTCGTGAGCGACACAACACACACTGACCACCTGGCTGCTGCCTACAAAACAGTCCAAATCACATAGAAAAGAACTTTGCAACAAGCTCTGGGCGAGAATTCACGGAATGTGTTCAAGTTGCTGGAATCCATATATTTGGCTGGGCACAATTATTGGAATATTTGATGTACCCATCTCAGACATATAATGGCAACCAGTGTCGTCTGTTTTGCAGTCTTCCCACGACACCAACGCAGAGCCATAAGATCACCAGTGGTCAGAGGCAGATTAATGAATATCACAATGAACAATCCATAATCTAAGTATGCATGAAGGAAGTTGGTGTTTTGACCAATTGTACAGTCTGCCTGTTATTGTGAAGCCGTTATGGCAGTGATGGTAGTCCGGGATTACGTTGTTTTAGTATACCAAACAACTGATTAGAATTGATATAGAAATCCATTAGAACAAATTTAATCAATTTCAGCTTATTTATGCAAGTACACTCACGATACTGGACGAATAACGTAGGTTTTCTTTGAATATAATATAAATCAGGTTTTATTCAGAGCTAACTCTTGAGTGCTGATAGTAAAGTTGAGCAAATGACAGTACAAATCAATTCTGTGTCGAATCTCAATCTGCGCACGAGTGTCAACCATCACTCATACACATTGTCTTTCAGTCCACGACAAGCTGTTTCAGGACTGGATTTTTCTCCGAAAGAAAGCTAGTTGAATTGCCCAGAAAATGCTACGTCTCACCCTTTTGGCATCTGGATAAACTCTTTAAATTTACCAAATTTTATTTAAGATTTTCGTCTCTTGTTTTACACACAATGTATCTTTGCTGATCCTTCTGAAAAATTCAAACAGATAACTGTTTTAAAGTTGACCAACACTCACATTTGATCGCACATTAGGCACGACCGGATTATCAAATGTGAACGCTCAACCACTCTCGCTTGTGAGCAATGATCAGGTTGCCTGATCGTCTCGAGAGTTACTGCCTGTTAACTTCAATCGGGAGTGGTTGAGCGTTCAGATTTGATAATTCGGTCGTGCCTAATGTGAGGTCAATGGCGCAGTGGTTAACACGGTTGCCTCATGATTAGAACGGCCGGAGTTCGAATCCCGACCATGGCAAGGATATGCACTACTGATGAGCTCTAATGAGAGCGAAACTCGAGTCTGGTGCTTGTTATTAAAAGAGACTGGCTGGAAAGTCTATCTGAATGCGAAGGCTGCGATCAAATGTGAGTGATGATCAACTTGAAAATAAACCAACTTCCCGACTACTCATCAGTAAGATAACTGTTTCTTAATTGTTTACTCAAATTCCAGAATATCTCATCAGAGTTAGTTGTATGAACCTGTTTCCCAATTGTTCAATAGTTTGCGGCAAATTTTCCCACAAATTACCTGGGGATTCTTATTGTCTACTGCAACCATGTGTTTTTGTTTACTGTGTTCGTCCTCAATACTCCCGATTTTGAACTACACTCTCTCCGAACGTCTATACAGTGGACTGTGTTTCATCTTTTGTTATTGATGGTTAGCTGTTACTTCTTACGCCTCGAATCGTTTCATTGTCAGCTCACTCACATGAGGAACATCCGACATCAGATCACTTGCCTCTCAAATTGGGAAGTGTAATTTCAAGAGCATTGCCAATGTGACAAGGGTGCCAACCACAAATTCTTGAGCATATATTTGCAAATTAAGAAATAACATGTGATCACAACCTGTGTACTGTCTCTTCATCTGCTCGTTTTGAACAGAGGGATTGGACTTGAGTTACACTACTTGTCTGAGCACATTACCGTAACACATCCCTTGTTATACCTGTGAGTTTAAATTCAATTCAGCCAGGCGGCCAAACGATTACATTTGGTCACAGCTGTACTCTCTTATAAACTCGTTTAGTTCCGTTGTTTTCAGCAACCTTTCACGTGAACTAACAGTGGCTGTCCAAGCGTACATTTGAAATCCCCGCATTATCTTCACGACAAAATAGACAGTTGTTAACGAATTTAATGAACACATTTGTTAAAAAACCCAACATGCTATGTGGATGAAATATTCAACTTGACGAACTTGTCACCACTGGGGCCAAACATGAGTTTTAGCCAGACTGTGACGTAAAAAAATGCTGCAGAGCGAAAAATACTGACAAACGTTGTTTATTTTAAATCGAACTGTGTGAAACCTTATGCTGTATTCTAACAAGGCACAGGACAACCAGAATAGCAGCTTCTTTTGAGAAGAATACCTCAAGCGATTGATGATTAAACCGGACATTTAGATTATCCGGGTTGAGTAAAATCGGACATTGTAAAGTTACAACAGAACATCAGAGCAGGGATTTATTGTTAGTTTTAAGGCGCTGGTTAGAAGTTACTTGCGATCTTCATAGGTAACTGTGTATATTGTAAAGTTTACACACGGAGACCAAAATGGACTTTTTTTTGGAAATCACAAGATGAATGTGCTAAAAACGGTATTCGAATCTTTGGCCTCCATGTAACGTGTGAAGTTCCCAACCACGTTAGATTCATTTGCTTATTAGAATCTAAAGAGAGCAAAATCGGTCGTTGTGTGTTGACGTCAGATTGGGTAAAAATGCATATTTAATAAGTTCCGATTTCCGAACCAGTCACCAGTTAGACCGTGTCCATCCGACAGACAGGATCAAACCAAGACACATTGATTTAACTCGGACCTGTTCGCAGTTGCTTTGATTAACACCAAATTTATGAGTTAAACTGGAAGTACGACTTTATTGTCGCACCTATGAAGGTAAAATACATATTCAGATTTCGATTTTCCATATGTATTGTTTAACTTTGATCTGAGGTTAATAAACTGAGAAAAACTTATTTTTTTAGTTGTATATAAGCTTTTCCATGGAAGTCAGCCGTTCCCCCATTTTGTCTGTCTCGGCAGTGTGACGTGGAAACCATGCATGCAAATGCGTATATAGCGTCAACTGGGTACCGTCTGCAAACCTGGAGAGCATTTTGCATGGGGCAATCACGTGACTTTGCCAGAGGTCAATTTATGAAGCGATCTGTTCAGCTTCATCCAAACCTTGAATAGTTTTGATCCTAATGTTGAGGAATGCACAGTGCATTAGTCTCAGTTGGTTAAACCCCGATCTTCACGTTAAAAGCATTTCATGCAGACAGTTAACCTCTTCTGGACCACGACTAACTATGCTCAAATTTTGAAACAATGACTGATAACTGATGGTAAGTGGACAGTCCGTAGTCTCCATTTGCTAGGTTTATTAATGAGGTTGATTACCGGCTTCAAGACTATTGTGCCGTAACTGCATTAATGACCAGACACGGAAAACTGTTCTTGATAGTAGGGAGGGGGATTTGGTTACGACAAGTTGAACACCACCCGCAGCTGATCCCAGCCGTGGCATTCCCACAGATTTTCCACCCAGCCGTTTTCGTAGACTTGCATGAGGCTTGAGTTTCTCTGTTGTTAAATCTCGTCAGTAATGCACATCCTTTCCCTGGTCCGGATCAGAACTCCGTTCACACTCCTGTGAGGCAATCATGTTCATTACTGCACTACTGACCTCGCATTGGACACGGCTGAATAATCCTACATGAATGTTCAAGCAAATTCGTTTGTGAGTAGTGTCCAGGCTGTCCGAATGCTTCGAGGTGGGGGACACGGTAACTGTTCTTTCAACTCCAACCGACGACTTCACAATTGCCACTTTTCTCCAAGCTGAAACCACGGAAAGGAAACGTGCTGGGTGATATTTTGGTTACTGATGAGTGGTAGATTTTGAGATTATGGGTTGAACATAATTCACGATCGATCACGGGTTTTCATAGACAAATACTTGCCACTCACTATACTTCAGATTGTAGCATCAAACTCGAGTTACGCTTTAGTTAGGTCTTATTTGTTGTGTTTATGCTTATCACGCCTGAGACTCGAACTGCGGCTATGCATTCACGAGGCCATCGCGTTTGCCAATGCATCACTGAATTCGATCATTTCCTTTTGACTACAGCAAAAACTGCTTCATATTCTTATTAAGAATCAGTGTTATAGTTTTTGATTACAGCCCGCAATCTTGTTGCCGACACGTTTCAGCCAGACCAAAATCTCTGACTTTCTCTCAACCTAACCGTTGGTAAATTTGTCTGAAGGCGAAAGTTGTTGTTGTGTGTGAATGAAGTTCACTATTGCCAAACCAAACCGTGGACTGCTGGCTAATGAGTTTTGGTTGCTATCCAGACTCGCATAAACATGTCTGAACTCGTCATGTTTCATGTCGCATTTACTTTTCGACAGTTTGAAAACGTGTTGACACCTGATATTCAACCAGTGAATGACATTTCGCGTTTTGATCAACCTTCAATGATGGTCACCAAAAGTTGATTCGCCATAAATCGTTCTTCGTGATTACAGCAAGCCGTTTCTCATAGTTTTGCTCACTTGTGTTTTCTGCGCTTTAATGATATTCTTCATTCGAGTGGTCATTTGAAACACCACAAAATAGAGGTCAAGTTGAAATGGAGAAGTTTATAACAGTGTGTGAATTTGAGAGGTTAATTATGATTCTTTTGAATAATAATGTGTATGCTATTAGCACTGTGCCTCAAAGTACTCATTCAGTCCTGACAGTGATTATACGGAGCAATTCTGTCTTCGTTTACTCCGAAAACTAGTGGTTTTTGTACACCGGTAATTTTTCACAGAATCTAGGAGCCAAGTAGCATCTCTTGCGCAGTTTTGTTTAATTATTTTCTGTTACTAGACTATCCGAATTTCACTTTGGTGCCATTTTTATGGGGATTAACACCATAACAAGCACTAATTTCAGCACTCTTAACATTCACAGACCGTTAAAACCCATTCAGCTGAAAATCAGTAATAGTTGTTCTGCACAGTTTGTTCATGAAATTAATCATTCTTTATATCATCAAAGTTTAGTGGCGGTAATTTTACCCTTCTGAGTACAAGCCAAATATACCGCAACTCAGAAAAATTTGGACTTATTCCTAGACGTGAGCTGATTATTATGATACAGATTTTACTCTAGTGTAAAGTTTATCACTTCTTCCACAATAATTTTCAACTGGAATTATGTGCAATTTGGTTAAATGTAACAATGAAAAGTTTAGGTGAAAATAGGGTGCACAATTCAGTTGACAGCATTACTTGATAAGAAACATAATGCTGAGGTTCAGCTTCTAAGGTATTTTGATAGGATGTTTTCGTATATCCGATGATTTCGAACAGTGGGTGTGCTGTAATTAATTGTAGATAGAAAGTAAATTTGTAAAAATTATATCCATTCAGTAACTTGAATTTTTTACGGGAATCACTGGAGTCATAAGAATGATACAAAGTGATGGAGCGACATGAATACTCAGGTGCAATTGAATACCTGTTGAGCTGCTTAAAAAAAGTGACAAATTGAGAGTAGATTGACTTCACCAGAAAGAATTGGCAAAATAGACAGTTGCGAGAGTGAAATTGGAAAAAAGCCAGAATATGACGAATCGATTGTGTTGTGAGGGAGGCGTAACTCAACTAGTGCATAGAAAACATTAAATCCACGCAGTTCAGCAAACAGCAAAAAGTAACTGACTAGAGATAGTTGTCGACGGTTGAGCACAATTTCATCCCGCTAGAGTGATTCTGTTATCTGAACCACCTGATGACCAGTTCTGTCTGAATTTTTGAAATTGTACTTCGAGACTTCGTTTGACGTCATTCACTGGTGACGTTATCAGTATGGATTATGATGGGGTGTTCCACGTCAAACACATCGCATTTTTGATAAGTGGATCATTTTGTCATAAAACAAGTGGACCATCTGTGAGCTGGTGATCACGCATACTGTGACTGGTGGCGTATTTGATAGACATTTTCGGGTGATTGAGACAAGTCACCTTTAAGGATATACTCCAATTCAGGAAATCTGTCAAGGAGTGATAACGAGCGAAGTGGTGTGATTCGTTTAGTTGTTTTCTGGTGTAGTATATCAAAATGGCAGCGTCTCTTACTAGATACAGTACTCGAGCCTATTTATTCAGCCTAAAGTGTGGGTTCTTCGGAGAATCGCGCATTGTGGAAGTGTTCTCAGTCTGCTTCATCTCAAAACCCCCGTAGGCACCTCAATGTTGAACCGACTTGCTTGACCGTTGAGATATAGCCTGAGTCAATCTAAGATGACTCATACCGTTTTTTAAATAACAGTCCAACTTTGTCCCCAACGCCTAAGAAATTTAAAAGACTACTTTACATTCGAACAATTTACTCTCAGAAAGTTAGCTACATGTCTTTACCGTAGAGACTGACGCAGGAATATACAAGCGTATCAAGTTTTTGCAATTAAACATTGTGAAGTCTACACACACGCAAAAAGCGTTCGTTTTCACGATAAAGCTGATTAGAAAAGTCACTAGGGAGAGCTGAGTACACAAGGCCACGGGAATTGGAGGTGAACATCCATTACCACTAAACTGTCGAATGTATTTGTTTGACCTTGAAACAACCTATTAGTTAGCACGGACTGCTGGAATATTCTCAACACCGGATCGAAGATGCTTGGCGTGGTTGATAAATATTCTGATAAAACACAACATTAATTTATGAAGACACGTCAGGGGAAACATCGCAACGGGTCGGTACATATTATTCCGAAGGTCCATAATCAATTTGGTTCATATTAGGGAACAGATTTATTCAAGCTAGTATGACAATATTTTTGTGCACGAACGTACTAAATTTACTGATTCGCACAGAAGATTTTTTGTAGTCACTGAGAGGACGCTAGACTATGCTGTTAGACCACCCTCCATTACGCTACCACACAAGCCCGTTGTTGATGACAGTGGGGCAGGATGAGCAGCTTTCAATCAAATACACCGATGGAAGAAGGGCTACAACAGAGCCAAATGAACTTTCTCCCTTGCCACTCAAAAAGTCCGGCATTAATTCACATCTAGGTTAGGTACATTGCATTTATATGAAAATGTAATCTATAGTGAACACTTAGTTGACAAAAATAACACGGTAAAAACTTATCTGTTTGTGCTAGACTATTGTTAGGTTTTAGAAGCCATAAGCAATAATTCTCAAAGTAAGGTTTGTGGAACTTCTAACAAGTGCTTATGAGAAACAATAGCGATTTACTCACAACAATTTTTTACCTGTTTTGTGTAATATACACAGTGGCGTCTGCAAACATCTAGACGTCTAATCTGCACACAGTGTTTAATGGCAAACTCATTGGAATATAAATAGGTTTATGGTCATTTTGTAAAGGGCACTGGAAGTGATTCATATTTTCTGTTCAGAACAAACAAATGATTTTTCCGGTTTTATTTTCTATTAACGCGGTTTGATAAGTTTTTCAAAATTAACATGCTCTAGCGGTCAGTTGCTTTTAAGCATGCATGTCTCAGTTGCATGGAAAGTAATGTAATGGGTTAGAAATTCCAGTAAGTTTTTGTAATTTTTTGCCTCTGTATATCTTCTTTCCGCTTGTTGACGTGCAAGCAACGGTTGATTCATTTGCAATTTATTAAGCGAACTTTTGAGTTCAATTAACATTTTGAATGGCGACCTAAACTCATAAGTATGAAGTATGCTTAGTGTTATGTAAAAAATAAACATTACATTCACTGAGGGACACTGAATTGTGCCTGTTTATCCTTCTGTAAAGAAAGCTTTGTCACTTGGATATTTCAGTACGAAAACCAATTTAAGTTTGAGGAATGTTTTTGCCCGTTTTCTTGTTTACTGCACATTATAAATCAGTCGCCAAGTATGAAGGGTTAACGTTGCGCTGTGTGGCAATTGGATGCTATACCTTGATGAATACCCTACATTTTCGATAGTGGGCGTTGTTAATTCTGCCATTTGTGCTGTTTTGCCCGAGTGCTCCATATTTCCAACATAGGAATTGTTTTTACACTAGTGAATTACTGGTTGAATTTGTGCTAAAAATAGCAACTTGATTGCATACAGAGCAGGTTAATCAATGCTTTTTGTCGCTTGTCAAGTGTTCCATTCCTTTTTGAACCGTAAACAGTTTTACGCAAGCTAGCCGGTTAGTACTTACTTAGGTCTCCCTTGGGAAGCCAGCTTAACATGCAACGACATTGTACATCGCAAGTTGGAGTCTGAGAACTGCCAAATTTAATCAAGTCAATTAAAAGTGATTTGTAACGCAGTGCTCTTTAGATTGAGCATGCTATGTACATCGTTGAAACCATAAAACTACTCCTGTGTAAAGCAAACAAGTCGGAGTATAAATTTCGAACAACTGTTTCTTATTCGCTTGTTCCACCTAACAGATTTCTCAACAGGTACAACCTGTGGGTTGTGTTCTACCCTTGGCCGGCATCGAGTTGCTCGTCGACTTTTTGGTATATGGATGAATTTTTCCAACAGTATACGAAGATGGTCAAATTATTATGTTGGAACATCTTTTGACTGACCGACCTTCTTTCAATTCTGATAAATTTCCAATAAAGTTCTAACATCAATTTTCATGTCGACTTCTAACAATTTAGGTAACCGTTGCGTAAACATATATTTTTGTGAAAATACCTCAAAGCACTGACGACTGCGTGAGTCATTTATTCATCACTCACTGTTAAACCATACACATTCGTCAAACGATTAACGATGGTGTGGTGAAAACGGTTGTAGATTCAGCTAAATTTCCGTGATTTTTATAAATGGACAATAGCTTAATCCGCGTAACCATCTGTCTTCAACCGTTCCTGGAATTAAGTTTTTCTAAAGGTTTTACTTTTCAAAGGTTTTAAAGTGAACTCTTGTACAGTTTATTTACTCTGATGTTTTACGTTGTCCAGGAATGAGCCGGAATCTAAATTTAGCGCTAGTGCAAAATATGAACTCCGTTGTCCTAACATCAGGTGCTTTTAACAATTGTAGAAATCTAAAATTTGTTTTAACTGCATGATATAGTGTTATTAGCGGTTGAGGCTTTTCTCAGAAATGATATACTGTTTATTCCATGTTCCACTGCGTAATTCGGCAAAGTTGCAATTGCTGCATTCTCCGCGTCATAGTGATAACGTGGTTAGGTAAAGGTGAACAACTTGAGCGGAGAGGTTTGTATGGAATACACGACATTCCAAATAAACATAAGCTCTTGTGCTACTGTCGATGGTTTGGCCAGCCCGTTTTGGAACAAAGCTTTATTGTCAGGCTTCGCTTCTGTTGGAGTGCGACAGAGATATGTACCTCCATACCTGTGGGAAAACATGAGTTGTTCGTTGACACATTTTATATCAAAACTTGCGTCGGAACTTTCAACGCACCCTGTAAAAAATCAATGCTTCATTATTTTGAAGTTACGCTAGCTGGTTATCAATAGATCTATATGGAAAATCTGTTCGGAACTGTTATCGTGAAACTGAAAATTTGGTTTTGCCAATGAATCGCGGACTAATGAAGACTTACACGTTTCCTTTAATTAAAACGGCCTGAAGGTGTGTGAACTATCTGCTATTTCCCTCCATATCATCGTCCTTAAATGGACGCTGTTTTTTAACCTTCTCTGTTCTCGTCTTGAAAATTCAGAGTTTCAGATTAACTTGAGACAATGCTTGAAAGTAGAGATGAGGGACACGAAAAAATACGGCAACTTGACGTGTGCGCGCTGATTTTACTATTTGTTATACTTTACACAGGTTTATTCTCTGCGTGCCACAAAGAGTAAAACGATTTCCGCTTATCGACAAGGAGGCTGGATCACAACCTTACATCATGCACGACGGAACTGTTATAATTGAAGTTTAACTCAATCCCCTCGTGAGTAATACTTTGATTGGCAAATCACCCCGGGGTAAGATACACTAAGTATTCTGTTAACTCCAACGGACAACGTCTCGTTCATTCACACCGAAGGTGAGTTCGTTGGTACTTACGCAATTAATCATATTTAGCATAATCCATCAGATTTCATAATGAAACACTGCAGACTATCACCAACCATTACGGATTTGGGTGCTACTGAAAATGGTTACATCGGTTTGAGACGCCTAAGATCAAAAATCAGCCACCTTTGCGGAACAATTGCAAAGTTTCTTGTTCTTTGGATAATGACTAGTTTCTTGGCAATTTTTAAGCTATCAACTTTCAACCCGATCGTGGCAATAAAGAATATGCGGCGATAAGGAAACAACGTGAAACTCTTCCGAGCGATGCAAAATTTCTACAAGTAACTTCATCGGTTCCGGATAAATTAGAACTGAAGAGTACCTAATTTACTCGTGTACACTAAGAATCTTGGCCACATTTGTTCAGATAACGGTCTAGCAAATACTATGAACGGTTCCAAGCAAGCAAGCAAGCGGTGTAGATAAATAACGACAATATTGTTGTTGAGAAACGTGTGAAAACTATTACTGAACTTTAGATATGCAGCAGACTATTAGGTGCACTTCACACAATTCCCACAGTATCTGGCATGATTCTTCTTCACTGTCAAGTTGCTAGATTCTAGTAATGAATACGCCGCGACTCACACATTCAAATAGTTAACACAGTTGATAACTTTGTGCATCAAAGCAGAAAATGTCAATTTTTTTACCAGTATTTCTCCTGTCACTTTTCCACGTGGGAAGAGGTGACGACCAAAGTCTCTAAAAGCCACAGCGATTCGTGTACACCAAGTCATATCCTCAGAAAACGTCTGATAAGTGAGTAAGTAGTATTTGGGATAACACACGAACGATATAACATCTTTCAAGCGTTCACTTGTTCAGTAACCATTATTGCGGCGAATTAATTAATCTAGTAACAAATATTTGTCCCGTTCGCTCTGCCTAATTACATATATTCGTTCAGTGGTTGATATGGTTCTATAGCTCATTGAGGAAACACAGTTGAAACTTACATTGAAGGTAGCCAGAGCAATAAAACAAAACAGATTATTGGTATTGATATGTTCGCCGAGCTTGGCATTTGGGTTGCAAACGTTTCATCACCAAGCAAGGTGATATCATCAGTGCCTAAGTGTTTCAGCGTATAGTTTTGAATGTGGCGTGAGTGATATCACCTCGCCTGGTGATAAAACGTTTGCAACCCAAATGCTAAGCTCGGCGAACATATCAATACCAAAACCATCAACCCGAGCTACAAACAACACCACCGCTGTCCCACACAATCAGAAAACTGATTTTTTCTGTCTTTTTCGGATTACCTAGAGGAAGTTTGCATTCTTCAAGGTGATGAAAGGTACTGTCTCGTGGAGTATCGCCACTCAATAATATCTCAATGCTTCACAAACCAACACATCAGTGGTAACATTTCGCAAGATAACTTCATCTTAAATAAGATGCATTAGACTCCAGCTGTGATATGAAAGAACCTGGAATATGACTGCCTACAATCTACGAATTTAAAAACGAGTAGGTTTGCAGTTATGGAGCTGAAATCTTCTAATTAAACTCTGGCGAATAATCTGTTGACAATGAAGCCGCTGAAGTAGATTTCACTTTGTGTCACTCTGGAGGTGTGAATCCGAAGACCTTGTCCAGTAGAAGAGTTCCAATTTTTCTGGATAATTGTCTGGAAGAAATGAAGGAAACGGATCCCAAAGGCACTTTGTAGATTGAGCACAACACACCTCACTGTATCAGATCAGCCGAAAGCAATAGATAGATATCAGAGGGTTGACCAGTGAAAACCAAATGAATGGGAGACCACACGTTTCACAAGTGACGATTATTAATGACAAATTACAGTCGCCTTCACTATTTTACTGGATAGTCCATTAAACATTTTCGATTACTTTGTAACTTAAGTACCGTTTTCCAAAGTCAAGCATTCCAGAACCTATCGGCTTTGATTGGAAACCTTTCACAGTATGTTAGTATGAGTACCGTATATATTTGAATCAATCGAACTAATTACCACTTTCTTCAGAAGCTTGGTAGAGCTATCGAAAATTATTTTGTCTGAAAAATTTCTGGTCAACATCTCACGGTCTTTATGCTCACTTGCACATCTTCGGGTATTTTGTGGAGCGACCCAATAATTTTTGAACAGAACCCAAGAGACACCATGAAGTGGTCGGTCATTTTACTTGAAGTATCTCGTTCCGATTGGATTTCGTAAATGCACTTACTAGGTTTTGATCTTCGTTTTACATTGTGCGGTTAAACGTTACTTCCGTTGCTTTACCCGGATGGTGAATGCGCGCACGACTGAGTGCAAACAAATTATTTGAGCCTTAATAATTTTTGGCAAAAATGGAACAGGTTTCAAAAACCAACATCTCCATATATATATTCTGGATTGTTGAATGTTGCAGTAAACATACTAAAGAACTATTTTCTAACGAATGTAAACCATGGTCGCTCTATCCATGTAACGAAAGGATCAATTAACACTTATCGTATACAGCCATCGTGAGTAAAAGTTACTAATACTAACGAAGTCTCAGTTGTTTTCCATTTGAACGCCTCATCGTTTAATTATGCTTTAAATTGTAATTCCGTATTGTCATTTAATTTTACATAACTGTACAACTCAAACAAAAAACTTACCGAAAACAGTTTTGTTTATTGAAAAACCAAAAAATCAAACAATCTCTGTCAAAACTAACACGAAACTTGTTTACCGTATATCAACTGCGATGCATTAGACCAGAAAATGATCTAAGCTATTCGGCTAATGAGAAATTGCCATATTTACTATTGTGATCAGATGTTTCCTAATCCTAGGCAGAAAAAGATGTATATGTTTTGATTTCCACAATTTTTGCCGTTCGAACGACTCTTCTTTTTTTGTACAAAAAACCAGTTTGTGTATTCAATGGTTTCATGTGTATGCGGCCGACATCTCGCAAGTGCTGTCTGTCGTTTTGACGAAGTACCGGCTTGATAGAACTATCGAACATGTACCCGTGTTTAACTGTTCATTGCCGGTTTAACCGATTTGCTTGGCAAACAAATTTCAATTATTTTATTTGTTCATGAAATTATGAGCAACAGAGCGAACGTTTATTCGACTGATTCTTAAAACGAGTTTGGACACAAAGACAGAAGTTTTAAATTTTTCGTAGTTCTCCAGTTTGCTCATCATCAACAACATACTAACAGGCACGATGAAAATGATAGTTACTCCTAAGCTTGTTGAAAAATGAAACTCTCACAGCAGGACTCAAATAATATTAATAGACCTGAGGTAACGCTCTGTTTTGTCCACCACAAATCAAATGCAATCTCAACAGCTCTTGATCAAGAAGTTCAATAGCATCTAAACTTCACGTCATATATTTACAAAAATATGGTGTACCTTTTCATTTTTCTCATAGGAGACAAGTTCTTGACTGAAAATGCTAACATTTACAGAAAGTGAGTAACATTTTACCACATTCATATGAACGCATGCTAAATGATTTTTGTAACATAATTAAACTTCCTGTTGTATGCTTTCGTAAAATTCGGTTTTTTTGTGATATCGGAACGTGACGACAAGAATAATGAAGCAAGACGTCCAAATTCCAAAACGCTCCTAACACTGTGAGTTTTAGGGTTTGCAGCTTCTGAAAAATTTGCTTGAAAACGGTAACAAAATATTTTGGAGATGTAAGGATGCAATTCTCTAAGTGAAAGATTATTCACACGTAAAGAAAAGTACACAAATTGACGATGCAACCGATAAATGTTAGTTCTATTCCGCTGCCCCTGGGTTTAATACATTTTACTAAACTTTTACACAAGTTTCGGAACCTACTATATGTAGGTGTGCAAATTCAAAGCTGCACGTGACTTGCGCCAAAATTTTCTTTGGTCGGTTGAAAAAATAACTAGTACCCGAACCTTCCAGAATGAATATATCACTGTCCAATACATTCCACATTCTGCCAGAGTATATTTAACAAAGGTTGAAGCAGACTCCAGGACCAAGGAACAGCAAAGTTCAGCAAAGCTTCACTCAATGAACAACGATTGTGGAGGTTAGCCAACTTACTGAGTCATCAAAATCGATGTACTTCCATGCTAGTAGAGGTATTTCCCTACGTAAATGCTGTACTAGGTCAGCGAAACTTTCGCCCAATTCGTTCTGGGACTGTGATGAGTACTTGCTCGTTTGCAGGTCGATCAAAGTAGGGGTGATAGATTTTAGCTTATGAATACAAGGAAGCTCAAGAGCTAAAACAGTACTTCACGCAATTCTCTACAACCCTGTTGACCGTGATCCCGTGGTTTGATGGATAAATGTCTGTACCTTAATCCGTCGCCTAACGACGGGCCGTGGGTCTGGGTCCCGACGTGGGTGGTGCCGATGAGACCTGGCTAGGTTGCGAAAGCTGTCTAGCAGTTTGGTGGCACTCAATGGCACCAAATATCCACGAAACAACTCCCCGTTCGCTATCTCATACTTACTATGCTTTTCTGGCCGTTTTACATCGGTCACAAGGTCTTGGTATATCACAGCGGTGTATGTCAACAGTGAATTAACAATTATCAACATGCACACCTTACTTAAAGTCGGAGCTTGCCTCGAAAGCACCATCCGTTGTTGTGGTCCTTTGGTTTTTGAAAGTACAAATGAGAGAAGAGTAAAAAACTTCGATAACTGCTGCTTTCAAGAAGTCTGGCTTTTCGGAATGTTTTAAGAATTGGGGCGTGTATACATTGTTACGTTTAAACTTCAGCTGATGTTCGTCATGTAAAAATGTTGCTTGACGCGTGTATAAAATGGGAGTTATAAATTCCAAAAACCTGTCAGCTTTCCCTTCCATTAGTCATTGATTTGTCCATATTGTTGAATGGGTTTTTTCTGTTCCAAACATGACCAGCAAACAAAGGAACAGAGTGGAAAATTCAAAATTCAAGTATTCTGAACAGTTCTATAGAAAGAACTGTCAGGTATTACCAATTTAATTACGCTACATAGTAAGAAACAATCGGTAACATGGAACGTTTCCCGTAGTGTAGCGGATGATTGTCAATTCCATACCGTGACTCAATCAATTCTGATATCTGGTGAGGTCCACGGCAACCTAAGGTAGACATTCGGGACTTATAAGCAGAGTTTTAATCTTTAAACCAAATTATCGCAAAAGTTACGGAAAACTTCGGGCACGGTAATTCATTGCGATGTAACACAGTCGTGAATTCTGTGATAAACCTCAACTAGTGGCCACTGAAGTGACGTTATCCGGCCGGCGAATCTTGGCCTTATTGTTCTCTAACGAGGCTTCGTCTTACTTCCAGATCTCTCAGTAAACCCCACCGGCGAAACGCTTCTGCAATCTTGAGAACAGAACTCTGCTGTTTTTAACACACCTATGACAGCACTGTTGTACACAGTATAATTGAGCGTCACTAGTTTGAACATCATTGACTGAAGTCTTTGACACCCTGTGGCTCAATTCTGATAGTCAAAGAGACTTCGTTGTGCATTAACACCAACAGAGTTATAAGTAGAGCATTTTTCGTATCATCGCACTGTCATAATCATAGCGCATCCTAACACTTGGAATAACCGAGAAAACGTTACTAGGTTGAACTAAGCAGTTGTTGTCGAATGGCTAAAACGGAATTTGCTAAGCCCGGTCTCAATTTCGTAACATATGATTCATTGTGTCCATTGTAACATCAGAGAAACTTTCAGCAGCAGGTTACAACGGGTACAAGTTCTATAAAATAAGAGGGCCAATGTAGATGGTGATAATTTAATAACGGCCGTATTATGAATAAACAGGTTGCAAACCTAGAAAATCATGCTCATCCACGTAATGACAAGGTTCAACCTGCATTTGGTAAAATGAGTTGCAACTTGACAGAAAGGACGTCACTTTTCTCCAATAACATTTCCGCAGCGAGCACGTTTGGGAAGTTTTCGTTGCTTGTCAACTACGGGATTACTATCAATAGTTTCACATTTACGAAATTACAAGCGTCAAGCTTGTACACGTCCGTAATTCGACGAATAGCGTTATTCTGCGCAAAAGAAATGCTTGACACTGGCTTTCTTTGTATAAACATTTTTGTTGCTCTATTTTTGAGCTGTAAGCCCCTGAACTGCACAGAAGCTTACAAAAATCAGTTGATATGGCTGAATAAACCAGTATATCTGTGTTTCCCTATTACGGTTTCTCGGAAATTGAACAATCTTTCACCCAGTTAAACCACTACTGATTCACTTCGAAGGAAAACGATTGAGACTCAGTTAACGAACTGTCTTATATAAGTGTCAAATCCTCAGCTTCACTCGCTTTTGGAACCAGTTAGGAGAAATCAATTTCTTGTCAAATAGTAACATTCCGTTTTCCTTATCACGGTCTTTGCTTTATTGCTTGTGGGGCACAGCTGTCAGCCAGTAAACATAATGAGTATGGCCCTTCAAGCAAGATTTTGACACCCTACAAAATTAAGCGTTCGGAAAACATATGATGTTTGGTTAATCCACTGGAGGCAAGAACGCTGGATTGTTTGCTTCTGTTTTAATCAGCCTGATATTGTTAATTGTTAAGATTCATGGCGTACTCGAATGGTTGTTCATTCAACTTCCTAACTAGGATCGACCTTTCGCATTCAGTACACTCAACTAATGAATGGTACACTTTTTCACCTGACTGTTAGTGAATCTGTGGGAGTTGTGGCACATCCAAGTGTGTTTCTGCTGCCAGATCACGTGCGTGCACCCACACGCAACCATCTCCTTTCTCACATGACAATTTTGACAGATCGAATGAATGACTCATCCGCGGAGGCACTTGTTCACCTACGATTTTTGCTTAACCGTAATGGGCTGCAGACGTGTGACTAATGATGTGAAGTACCCAACACCAATGCCAGCTGACATTGTTCACCTAGTCTAAGTGGCTGCAGTTTGGTTAGAGTGGACCCTTTGACCAAACGGGATACCAAATTATACGTAACATTTTTGTGACCGAGAACTTGACAGAGACTCACGGATTTAAGATTAGAAAGTTTGTTTCAAACCAACGATGCGAAAGCTCGTTAAGTAACCTAACAACACAAACCAAATTGTAGCCTACCTCGTTATTCTGATTGATGTTGGTTTTTGGGTTTCTGTGACGTTTTATGAAATAGTCCGTTAATCAACTGTTCCCCCAAGTTAATTCTGATGGCACAGTTAATATGCAATACAGCCAACTGTACAGATTAGGCGTCCTTTGGTGAGGGATGTTGATTTTGTTAGAGTCCGTTACGTTATTTTGAGATTGTTGAACCCTGACTGATGATGAAAGGTGGCCCTACGCTTCTCTCTCTCCTCTAAATAAAACTCTTTATTCATCTTTGTTTTTACATCAACTGCTCTTACCGTTTGATTTACCTTTACTTTGTCCGAGCCCTGTAAACTTCTAAACACCAAAATAAGACATTTTTTTCTCCCATATTTTTTCTGGAGTAACTTTTGATTTCCATCGTTTCTCGATGCATAAACAATTGTTTTACTCCGACCCAACCAGTGATTATCTGTTTGAGTGGGCTCAACCTCGTTTTATCGCTTACCATTGTTGAGCGGTGCCTAGTTGTCGATTTGCTATACAGGCACGTTCATTGTTTGGTTTCTGAGGATTTTCACGTCCCATATGAGAGATTTAATTTCCTTTTACATTGACTCAACGAGTACTGTGTCAAGTCCAGTTATTACGATCGCCTTCTCGTTACTCGTTTCGAGGATATATTATCTCTGTCGTTGAATATTGAGGTAGGCATTTAGCGGATCAACCGATTACGCACAACTCGGTGTGAACTTGACTCGTTAGCGAACCATTCAATAAGGAATGCTACCACATCCTCATGTAAATTCGGCGTAACTGCATGCACAATTATTCATGTGGTGATATGACCACGTTTCCTCTCATAAATTGAGTTTTATTCATCAGCCTCTCCTGTGCACAGATTATCTAGCTATAATAGAACATCATTGTGTTTCGCGTGTTATTGTGATGTTGGATTGGTCATGGTAAAGGGGTGTCTCAATCTGTTTGGTGAGCTTTACTTATTAAAAGTGGTCAGACAGAACTATGTTGCTGATGAATAGTGAAGCAGTTGTTTAATTACAAGTTGCACATCCCCCATATTAGATCGTAACTTTTGTATTCACATGAGTTCCAGTTCGTTTCTTTCAATGAGGAGCACTTGGTCCGCTTTTTTATCGTTTAGCATATCAGCAGTTTTATTCCTGGACACTGTTGGGGATTGCACTCTGACCAGACTTAAACGAGGCAACCATGTTGACCATTGAGTCATTGGTTTCAATTTGGGCAGGACTAAATGATCATATCTGAAAGCCGAAAACTTTCTGCTTAGGAGGAGTGCTGTGATTGTCCGATCGCCTCTACAGAAGACGTAATAACTGTTGTTTTAGCTCCAGCGGATTAATTCGCGATCAGGATTTGTGAAAGAACTGAGCGCCGAAAGAGACATTTTGTCCCGTTACGCGGTACGTAATGCAAACGTGCATTAACGTGATGGAGACTATCACGAAAGTCAAAAGAACCTTATCCGTGATATAAAGATTTGCTTGACCTTATAACACGTTACTTTTACAATACAACCTAAATTCATCCCCAGCTCGTCTACCTGTCACTCTGAAGGATGTGGGTTTTTACATTTTTGATCACCTGTGATTATTCAGTTCAGGTTGAAAAGAATGTTGAGTATAACTGACATTTGTGTAACAACGTATTTTGGCGTAAAAATTCTTCCATAAGTATCACTACACGTTCACAAGTTATTGATGATTCAAACAGAAAATCTATTTAAGTTTCTTTCGTCATGGCAAACCTGATGTCTTCAAACTAATTAACTGAGGTTCGGAAATTTGAGTCCATATAATAAGTTGAACACTCAATGAGCACGATCTACAGTACACTCCTATTCGCGATCTCGTGAAGTGAATGGAAGGATTTGGGTTCGTTATGGAATTAACTTGCGCGCCACCAAGTCACTTGATGGAACCAAATAATACATCTACACGACGTACTTATGTTTTGCTTACAAGGGCTAGAACAGATAAGTGCAGCAAGGGTTACATAAAGTCCTAAAATCAATAGTTTATAGATAGGTGTATGTGGACTTTTGTCGCATATTGTATGCTGGCAGTCGGAATAGGCTAAGCAGCTAACACGTTGATGTAAAAAGAAACGAGTTGCTTTTGTCATTCATGAACTACAGAAGAAAATTTGAACAAATCACTTGCGAATTCCACCGAAAAAGGTTTCCGTTGCAGGCGAGCAGTGACAAATTAAGACGGGCTTCAACACACAGCACTCAATTCAACGTATGTGTTTTGCTGAAGAATATCTCAACAAAACCCCAATGCTGTACATGTATTCATCCCGTGGACAAATGAATCACGGTGTGTGTCGTAAAGTTATTCGCCAAAAACTGTAAAGCGAAGTATGAAATCAAACGCTGGTTGGATGTCCCAAGTTGGGCATATCCAGGAACAAAGGAACTGTAAGCTATCAGTCATTCTGTTTACCTTATTCTCTGGCTGTTCACGATTTGACTGACCAATACTTTTTCAGTTTGGTGCGATCCTTAAATGATTCCAAGGTTTGACTTCGATTCCGATTCTGTACGTCGTTCTTTCATGGGAGTGTTTCTCCGCATCAGAGGGGTTTTGTTGATTGGTGTGTTTCAATTATTTCCGTAAAATTGAAACCCCTGGCTTTTATTTGAGAGCACTAAACGAATAAATCTTCATGATATCATTCCTACCACCCCTAATTTGCAGCTTCATACATAGTGATATGGAAGCATTTTTATAGAATCCAACATTGCCAACGCCAAACGTAACGACCAGAATGTTGCAAGATTAGGGGAAACGGTTTAATTTTTCATATCAAGAGTTGAATTCTCAAGCACCCATAAAGAGTGCAAAACTTTCTAAATTTTTCTTCCGCTGAAAAAAGCTTTTTGGCGGAATTCTTCACCACATGAAATTATCTTTAGGGATGCATTCGTTGAAGCCTGTAGTGACTTCACTCGATGTGAGTCTGCCAGAAACGATTCGGAGTGCAGTTTTGTAAACCTTGTATTCAGTCCAAGCGTGGTAGAATATTCAAAAGAAACTCGATTCACTGGATGCCAACCGACTAACTGGAAATCGACTAAAGCTGCGCAGAACACTAATGTGTTCAGATTCACAAACTAGAATTTCTCGGCCTCGCGACATGCTCAAAGCAGACTTTTGTGGACAAGGTGATACAGGGGACTTTAAACAATCTGATTGAGATGTCCGCTTGAAATTTCGTTCGGCTGTTTCAATCTATTTACAGCTGTTTGGTTTCTTTAGTCTTCACACTTGTTGAGTCCGTCTCAATTCGATCACCCCAATCACACCGAGTTCCGGGTACAACCATGACTAATGGTATGCATACCTATCCCAAGGTAGCAAAGTGAACCAGGTGGGAACATGTAAAACTGAAACAACAGTGAGAAAAATGACAGCATTCTCGAGGGAACCGTTTAAACAAGCAAAGAAAATGAAAAACCAGTCACAAACACTATGTGCACAGAAAGGACAAGAATATGCGGATTCATGCGCTGACACCTTCCGTAATTCTAGGTGCTCCGTATTGTTCGTAAAGAGCCCTGACAGTCATGGGAAGGTTACAGTGCAAGAAAACAAAAGAACTTGTGATATGGTACAGACAGATCTGTTTATGCATTGGTGATGGATGGTCGTTACAACAACAGCAATATAACACTTGTTTCTTATTACCGAATGATGCAGTGATATAGATTTTTACTGCAAAGAAATCATAAAGATTTGAACCTATCATGTCCTTGTGTAAAGTTTATCGTACGAAGAGAAACTCAAATCAAATCCTCTTTTCAATCTATGTTTACAAAGTACCTTGCCGTGAAATGGAATACGTGCCATTCGGATTAGTTCAGTTAACGAACAGTACCACAAGAAAGATTTTAGTCCTTCAGTATGTTACGAAAGAAAGTCAGTCATGTTGGTTACTTGGTAGGTGAAATGATGGTTTATTTGAAGTTAATGAGAAAGTTGTAATGTGACAGTTGATGAAGGTGCTCATTCATTAAGTCAAACATCTAGGATGGCAAGCGTTAGAAACCATTTTGCAAGGACTGAGATTGTCCAACGTAAGTTTGCATCGTTTCCAACCAGATTTATGGGAGACTATTATATTTGGTGTATTGCCTCCATTTACCACAAATTAGTATCGGGCGCATTCATAGGGTTGACCACTGTACACTTTGGACGTCACCTTTGAGACTGCGTCAGCCACTGTTTTCGAGGAACTAGTGATAGACCGAGATAGATTTTGAATTCAACGGACCCCAGACTGCGCCAATGGAACCATTACTGACCCGAGTTATTAAAGAAGCTACCCTTACCAAGACGCGTTAATTCGCGTCAAAACATTTTGCAGGTTTGAAAGATTACTCGCAAAACGAACGAAATATACTGAGGGTTCAAAGGCCATTGGGCTCATCAAAAATTGTCTGCACACAGTAATCGGTGCTCCTGAGTGACGTAAAGAGACTACCATGTCTACTTTAGAAAAACGTTCGCATCCATACGAAACTTTGGGCGGAATTCTCTGGACAGAATTTCGTAATGCGCTTCGGCTGATGGACTGGATTTGTCTTTACAAAACTTCCGGGAAGAAAAGGCTACCAAAAGATGAAAGGTGCGAGGAAACATTACGGGTGTTCAAATTATAACTTCGTGCGATCTAAGTGTTGTAAAAACATTTGACTAGGCGTGTACAATTATTGCTGCTCAGATAAATTACTTCCTTACTTTCAGTGGATACAACGTATCTCCTGGTCAATAACTAGATACCTATACAGGTCATGTTATGTGTTAGTTACTGTAATATTCTGGAAAATGAATCCTCAAACAGTTATTTGGATTGATCATGAGTTTCATGAAATTTAAACGCCTACAAAATGCATGCTCCAGTCTCCATATGATTATGTGTTCACTCAGGCATTATACTCTTAAATTACCTGTATACGCGTTTTGGTGTATACGATATATTTTGAAACTATAACGGCATTCTCTAATTTTGATTAATCCCAGTAAATATTTCCAATGTGAACGATTAATTACTGCCGACAGAGAACAACTGCTTTCAACTTGGTGAAGGTATGCTCACCTGTTAAGAACAATATGCTCAGGCCAGTTGTTCTCTCTCTACAAACGTCTTGCTGTTTTGCTCAAACTTAACGTAACTTAGGTTTTATTGCCTCTTTTCAATTTGTTGATGCGCATGTCCAACAGTGCGTGTAGTTCATCGAAGAACTTTTTAACACAGTTTGTTTTAAAAATAAATTCACAGTTGCAGAACATTAGTTAAAGAGCAGAGCAAAATCAAGTGATATATAATAAATTCACTCGCATTTTGATCCACTGAATCCAATTACATTTCTCTATCCACTAATTCGTAAAACAATAATTAAAAAATCATATTATTTGATGGATAGAGTGGCTTAAAAAAGGCTTATGTGTGAAAAGTGGTTGGTAAGTTTGAATTTCGTCTTCGCATATTAATGCTTCTAATAGTTGAACGAAACTTTATATGAATAAAGTTATCAAGTGAAATTTTTGGAATTATCGCAAAAACAAGATAGATACAAGTTGTAATGAAATAAATTATGAGAGTAAAAGTTTCGAGAATTTGTGATTCGAGGCATACTGCTAGATTGAGGATTAAACAAAATCAGGAAGTCAGCGAATATGTAGCTGTCGGATAGAATATTGAACTTCAAACAATTGATATGGTTTACATTGGTTCCAGGCTGATATACTCAACGGATCTATTGCGGATTCCATCAAACATGTAACTTATTGATATGTCGATTATTTTAACAATACACTAAACACTTAAAAAGAATATTTGTAAACATTCCGCGTTATCATAAGAAGAGGGAGTAGTCACCAACATCGTTAGTGTTTTTTTGTTTGGATAAACTTAAACCTGGAAACCCTTTAACCCGTCTTTAACATTGATGTAACCCTGTAACTCTTGCAAAGTCATTTCCAGAGAAACGTTCCACCACAGGGTAATTCATGTTTAAAAATTTGTTGCACCAGAAAGTGCGAAGTTGAGTTTGCTGGTTCTAGTAATATGGTCAATCTTTTCACACCTAGTTCTGAACTCCTGGTACTGATTAATCGTATTATCTGTGCACCGATAAATCCATACATGCGGTCGCAAAAATCACGCTACAACACCACTGAGTCCGCAGTGGATTTGAAAAATATACCCAAACGAACTGTACTGTCATTTGATATTGAACGTTTCCGAAAGGTTTCACTTCAGAACCTTTCAAAAACCAGCGAACTACGGCCGATTTCTCAGTTTGGGTTCAGAACTCCTAGTATGCTTCAAAATTATGGTTGACTTATTCCAGATCAGAACTGCGTTATTGCGTTGCATCAGTAATGCTATTTGTAAACAACGAAATATAAAGTTAATTGCAGTAATTTATGATAACTGGTGACTTGAAAAACAGAAAATCACTTCTGCATTGTGGATGGAAAAACCGAGATAAGTAATCTTGAGTCCCATATTTCCAAAAGTCTACGGAGCTTACGTAGACCTGAAAAGACTGGGGCGTTTCAATAGATTACGAAACGTGCACACTTTCCAGTAGACAATTCAGCTTTAAATGAGACTGTAAATTTGTCTCGACAAAGATTATTGATGGAAAATAGTTTACTCGAAGAATTACATTGAAACTGCCCATAGGTTGACTATGGCGTACGATTCGGATGGACTCATCTCACCATCCGCGACAAAAAGAAATTTTGGACTATCGCTTCGACCAATAAGTCAACTCTGGTTGTGATTCTGATACACGGGTGCGTACCACTGCCTGTAGGCTGTCTGTTGAACAATTTCTGCAATGTCGCTCCATGTTCTGAACAAGCTTGCTTGATTGCAAACACATCATGTCTTTTTGTACGTTTTATAGGTAAGTATCGGCCAAAGCAATAAGCTGTTTTCATGTAAACCTTATGGTATAATACGTAGGGAACCTATTCTAGAAACACACCTTTACTTCTCAGTTAACTGACTTGTGAAGGTACTACTAACGTACTAAGTATGGTTCTAAAAGTCATCATATATTATGCCAAACTTTATTCTCAACTTTTGCTATGCTTCAAAGGCGAGTGTGAGATATATATCTGAAAGTAAATACTTATAGTGAGTGAAACAAATTTATATGCAGTGAAAATATGTCATCCCAAGATGCGTTCTAACAGGGTAGACGACATCCATTCAAGACTGTGGGCATGTAAGTTTACTCAATAAAGTATGGATCACCTTAGTATTGCTTATTAAACAGATAAATGGCATTCGATGGGTAATTGTGATTTTATGAATAAACGGAAAATATTTTGAACCCAAGATTTAACGAATGGTTTTTCGCAAATCACCCAACGATTTTGTTTGATAAATTCACATAAAAATGTGTTCATAGCTGTTGATTATTTGCAGAGATAGTGGTAAACAGGTCCAGTTGAACTATAGAAATTTCCTACTAAACCTCTTTGTCCGAAGCATATCCTGCCAACCTACGTCACACAATTATGTAAGCCTGTTAAGATGACTTTTCATCAAACTTTCATGTTATCATATTTATATGCACTTTGTCGAGCTCTGGCGGGAATCCTATTTGTGACTTTTCTGTCTCTTGTTCTGTTGTGTGAATAGCTAACCTTTAGATCACTTTACATTTTTATGAAATTCCCCGTTGGAATTTGCAGTCAGTGTACGTAATTTCTTGAGTGATGTACAGACTCGCAAGCGCACTGTCTTCTGACTGACTGTAGCGTGCACCTGAAGCTGTAAGCTTTAATTAGCTGCAGCCTGTCAAATTACTGAACCGACATATTGACATATTTGGTTTCTACTATTAATAACTATCTCCGTTGAATGTTGATCTTAAAAGTTTAAAGAATGTGGATTGATAATGCTTAGAAAACAGGCAATCACAATAGCCATTTCTGATGGATTCCTGGCGACTAAACTGAGTGTGATTGACAGTCTAGTGATAAAGTTTCCTTTCATAAATGTATTGCTTGATTCACAATTACAGTGTTTCCATTTCTCACCGACATTTTTTCAATATCTCTCAACCTAGTTCTACGGTCAGTCAGCTTAATTGCTTATTACAACTTTTCCTGTACAAATAAATGCAGAGATATGAAACCACCCTCGTCAGTATACGCTCTATATGTCAGGAAAAACCATTTATGTGGTCAGCTTTAGTACGCGTAATATCGCTTGTTACCGTAGCCAACCCTTCCTCGTTTGCTTTCGACATGGAACGAATCTAGGAACAGACAGTTCTGCTGAATCGAATCAGTTGCTACAAATTTATGCGTACCTGGTCACAACTACTTCTTATGGCCCTCAGCGCTCGAATTAAATATTCAGACATTGAGTGGGGGAGACCGTGAATGCACGAACATAGCTAACAGAACATGTTTTTGGATAGAAGTTTGCATTATTAACTAACGTTTGAGAAATTCTTTGATTGGACATTACGGCCTGCTCGACATATAAGGTCAACGGACTAAGAAATCCAATTTTATGAGTAGGCAGATTTTAATGGCGTGTAGTACGGGCAGAGCGATGGGAAAGTTCGGATTGTCGAACTGATTTGGGGTAAAATGATGAGCTCGTTAAGATACTAAACTCGTGAAACCTCAGGCCCTCCTCTTCTCAGGTTATCACAGCAGAATCAAGACTGACTGCGGTAAGTTAACGTTTCGTTTACTTCTACCGGCCACAAATTCAGTATATACAGAATACATACACCACAAACAAAAGAGCAAAGCGGGATTAGATTCACACACAGACAAAGATCCATATTGGGATGATTAGAACAACCTTGGACTGGTCTGCCTAGACTGGGTGGAGTAGCTGCTCAGAACACCACGCCATCGATCGGCAAATACATTATGACCTCAAGCCATCAGGTCGACCAAGACAGTCTATTTGTTGTGTCGTTATGCAATTCGAGACCAAACTTATTGGATTTTGGAGATGTGATTCTTATCAAAAATGATCAGCAGGTATTGTGTGTACAAAAGTGATCAAACTGCCCTGCGTGGTTGCCATGGTTTTGATTTCACATTACATAGTTTGATTGCATGTTTTTTGGTCGGCGTTCAATGCAGTTTGTTTGCTGTATACGAACTGCATGGTCTGCTTTTTACCAGTAAGAGTGAAGGAACTGCCAAAACTTCCCACCACATGCTGTTGAGTTGCAATGGATTTGAGTTTCCATCGAAATCGAACCGCACTATTATCCGATCGCAGCTTTCACACTCCCGTATGCTGAATTGATCGTGCTCAGTAAAAGGTCTAGATAACAGTGATGAACACCTCTGCCTCGTAAAAATTTGCTAGAATTTTTAATTCCGGCCGTGGCAAAGTTGTACACAACGGATGAGCTTCAACTAAAATAAAATTTGAGTCTAGTGCTTCTTTTCGGAAGCGGCCAACAAGAAAATTCATGAGAATATGGTAACCTTAATCAGTTTGCGATGTTGCAGAAGTTGTATAAAAACTGCGGTTCAACGAAGAACACAAAATTCATTGCTGTGATATGGCAATTGAGAAAATCGTGATTTTGTCATGAAAGCCGAAAAACTAATTTAACCGGAACCTTCTTCATGTCACCATCGCGTTCGTTTAGTCCGAGTGCCATGAGTGGATATATGATAAAAAATCATCTCACTTTTCAACAGTCAGATAGCTCATACTAGATCCAAGCAATAGCCGGAGTAATTGCTGGTGAAAAGCACATTAGCGGCACGTGTAATCGTTTTGTGAATTTGAAAACCGGAAACTATAGTGCTAAACAACATGATCACTTATGAGACAAGTTCAACGACAAACAAACAACAGCGCAAGTGAGAATACCTTAATTAAGCTTGGAAAATCGTATTTGTTCATATATTACCACTATGGAAAAAATACACACAAGAAAGAGTGGCCACGAAATGAGTTGACCAATTCGCTGATTATTCATTAACTGTTATTGACCTCCATGTTTATATGAGGAAGATTAAACAAATTTTGGTGAATAAGGCTTTTTCTGGAGAGCAGATAAACACACCACTACTGCACTTTTACTCATACTCGACTGTGCGTCATGTTTATTGAATCAGTGACCTTGCAAGTTTGCATGCATAGTTTCAAACAACCTTCCGAAAATCTATTGTATTAAGAAAAAGAAGCCGTACTTTTCGATAACACCTAAATAGATTTATCATTTCCTTCATCAGTATTTTTGGGGCGATGGCTTGTTTGACATCAGTGGATGATATGTCATTTTCTTGCATCCTCCAAGTTAATTTTCCAGTCATTGTATTTTTTGTTGAAGCTGTTGGTCGTTTCGTGTATGTCAATTGATCGTGTAGTACTGACCGCTATTTGACTGGCTAAAGTTCATTTGGTACGCCGGGCTTCCAGTTTTTGATGCAATGCCGAAAATTGAGTTCCTTAAGGCATATTTGGTTTGCTTGTGCAAACGCGGTCTTGAATTTGCCTCTATCTTACCTTACCTAACGACAATGATGAACTGTTTTCATCAAGTTTGTGTTCTCTTTCTCATAACTACCAGCCGGTGGTTACGATCACTTTCTTGCTTCGTGTTCCTTGAGATGTTCTCATCTTCATCTGTATCTGACTATCCTGACCTATCAATCTCCTATTGACCGTTGGCCACTCCGTGAGGTCGTTCCTGGTTGCTCCGTTGTGAATGCATTTTCTGTTGAATAATTACTACATACGGCTAATTCACAGTGTTGTTGGCAAGACATTGTTGCCTTAAATTCTGTCAACAGTATCTTTAGTTGATCCAATCGCTATAAGCAGCTAGGGAACGAACAGGAAACAAAAAGATGGTGACAATAAAGAAGAGCCAAGCCAGAGTATTTCGTATTTTCGCATTTCTATCATAAAAGTTGTAGATAGTTCTGATGAATTCCACCCGCTCTATTAGTCCAAATGAATTCCAGATTCACAAAGTGACTAACCGTGGAGACAGATGGATTCAGGAATACGCTACAACTAATAATAGGTTCTGTTAACTTTCAGTTCCCTGAAAATGAATGCATAGTGGTCACGGATGGCGCTTTAACTTCGAAAAACAGTGAGCTTTTTCTAATCTACACGTCTTAAACATGAAAACTACGTATACTTGAAAGAATTTAAAAGATGCTCAATTCTTTGGCGATGGCGGAATACAAAACGATGTACAAACACTACATATCATATAAATTCTAACCGCTTTTCTTACATTTCATCGGACTGGCAAGTTAGTCCTGTCAAACTAGTCGACTGAATGAGTCATTTAAGAACTGTCGATTAAGTGCAACTGATTAAATAGCCGCGAATCTCCTGGAGTGGTTTGTCAGTCTTCAGACTCGACTGGCACACAACGTTGCTTGTTCACCATATAGCGATGTACATTGGCGGGCGTATCTGGCTTTTATCGTACGCCTGAAATTGCTTCTAGTCGAGCCGATAATCATATTCGGCTGCCGTTACACAATTCATCAAAGAGGACGCATAAAATTATAATCATTTTCACTTATTCCCTTTGGTTTTGAGCTTGCTAGTTGACCAGTGAATGATATTAAATGTCGGTAGGTTGTTAGACTGTGAGTGGTGAATTTCTGGTGCCTTACTGACTCTGATAACTGAGCACCCCTATGCCAGTTTTGAATACTTCGAACGCTTATCGATTCACCGCATGTACTACTTTCGCCGTTCGATTAAGAATTGTGAAACTATGGGTACATTCACCTTGTTCGAGATATGCGTTATTGCACAATTTTTTGAGAATAAAAAATTCCAGCTGGATAGTTACTATGTTGCACAGACGTGCCAAGTTTGTATGGATTTTTTATCTGTTTTCAAAAAATAAGTCAAGCCTGACAGATCTGTTGGTAATGCAGACCGATTAACAGTGCGATCAGGCTTACTTATGAATGAGAACCGGATAATTCACAGCTTAACGATAAAGCTGAAGTAATATCTATCCGCTTAGTGCATTGGCAAGCTGAGTTGATAGAAATTTTTAATTTCGTCAAATGTACGTAAATTGCAAAGCAGGATTTCAGTACACAGGATTTTAGCCCTCTATTTAAAACTTGTTATAGTTTGCCAGAATAACTTCGTTATGTTTGAAGATGTTAGCGTCCAAGCAAATGTGTCATTCTTCGCAGCCCGCTGGAAATTCGTAGTATACAAAAATTCCGTATCCTTGAAATAAAAATTAGAAATACTCGAGGTAAAAAACGGACACATGCTCCACTGATTGATTGCTGTTATAAGATAACTAAGATTTGCTTATGAAAAAATTCTTGTTCGCAAATCAGATGCGCTAGAGTTTGGCAGTTTGGCAAACTTTGTCCATAATTTCAAAAACTGGGATGTATTCAGCTGCGTGCATCACAAATCGAGTCCAGGTAGAATCCAAAAAGAACTCCGGTTCATTCGTTGTTAGAGTATCAGCATTGCCAGATGATTTTTGTTAGCTAAAGGAACATAAATCCAATCTTTTTAGCAAAACACTTATTGCGATGGGAATTTTTTGCTTATGGTTGAGCACGGTGGATTTCATTAGTGAATCATGTGGAAAATGCTTTTATCATGTTATGATAATTAAAAAGCATTGTGAGGTGAATTATTGGAAGATTTTTCGTACTTTCACTACAGACGTTGACCGTATGAAAACACCATCATTCAGGCCGGAGATATCACGTAACGATCAATAGTGTATGAACAGCTCTCTTGTGATTCGCCATAAGTAGAGAACTTTTACGAAAACAAGACTGTGTTAAACTCAAACCATTTATGAGCTACTTTTCAGAGTGGGACGTTGTGAACGCTCGCCATTTCAATGTTCTTACCTGGACCGAACGTTGAACAAGACAGGCGACACGCTGTGAGATTTAAGTGTAAGCGCAGAATTGAAACAATCACGATTAATAAATGAGGGTGTGTTAATCGAATACGGATGTCGTGTTTTATCACAACCATATTTTTGCTGGAACCTCGGTGACCTTATCTGATGAAGAACGTCTTTGATAGCAGTTGTTCAGCGTACGGTTAATTCTGTTGCAAACCAGCAAACTTTTCAACCTTATTAAGTTGCAGACAAAAATAACAAGTGTGCTCAGAAAACACTGATGAGAAATAAATATCCCTAAAATTCTCAGTGGCTCAAAGCAGAATGAACAAACTCAGTGGGCCGGCTCATTGGGCTCAATAGAACGATATTTTCTATTTTAACAACTGATACACAGCAAACTGGTAAATGACGTTATGAACAAGCTGAAGGCTGCCTTATCACGGCTGATTCAAACCACCAAGGGACCAGTTCTACATTATCGCAAACACAGTTTGTCTACCTATTCTGTCTCTCACGTTGTCCACTGGTTTACTTGCAGTTGCACTAACGTCTACACAGACACAAAAAATCAATCGTCTTAGCAACTATTAGAACACTTCCCGAAGTAAGTAAAATAACAGATGACGGTATTATTGAATCGATGACTCGGTTACGTGTGGTTTCACATTATCGAATGCCATACATATCAAGACAACAACATGTTGACCCATTTAGTCCATTGAAACTATTGTTACGTAGTAGAACCTGAGATTGTTGACAATATGTGAAATTGCACTGGTCAGAATTCACAGGCCAGTAAGGTGTTGACAAAACTGGTTGAAGCAAACCATCGGGTTGCCCTAGTATTGATAAAAATTCTTCGTGTGAAAGTATGCTTGTCCATTTCTTGCCTGCCTTTGTGTGTCTGTAGCATTAATTCTGACTGTTTTACGTTTCAGCTAATGAAGGTAAACGAACTTATTGTGAAGTCTGTCTGACTTCCGCTGTTACTGAATATCTAAGACAAAAGATATGTTTCAGAGTTCAGAACCAATCTACTGGGAGCCTCCGCGATAACGGTTATCTTTACGGTTTTCAACATAATGTAGATTATAGTTTAGTCAAATTGATCTGAAATGCAAAGTTTCAGTCAAAAACATATTCCAAAACTCTATTTCCGTGTTCTAAATTTGCCAGCGAGGAGGTTCAGATCAGTAACATTTGTAACGCGAGCTGAATCTCATCGCCATTTTAGCGGTGTTTCTCAAGTGTTAACGGGTTTTACTCAATAAGATCAAAGGGGTGAAATAACTAACAGACCTACACATGTTTGTTCTTCAAACCAGTAATTTCACCTGGTCCCTTTTCCCGAGTAAATCATGCTGTCAAAATTGTTGATGGTTTTGTCATGTGCACCACAGCCAATGGTGCGTTGGTCACTAAAGTTCTTTCTTCCTTTTCTCCTTTCCTCCCCGTCTCTTCTTCTTAACACCTTTCAGCGGATATATAACACTAGGGCATCTGAATTTCATTCCGTCATCACGCTGCCATCTAAGTTCACGCATGGGGAAATTGACGCGTTCTGTTTTTCAGCAGTATACAATGAGATTTGTTGCAAGTCCTTCCCCAGCTAAAACGTTCAGGAAATAACTAAGCCACGATATCCCGGGTAAAGTCCGGTCACCCTCCCTGGACATTGATTACCTTTCTAAATAAAACAACTATTGTTTCGCATATTTCAACAGCTTAAGTGAACACTGGTCAGCTCCCGACATCGTTATGTACACTGGTGGATGTAATATGCAAGCGAACCACCTCTTAGAGTGGTCTGTGTCAGTCGTCAACATACCCGTTCTAAAAACCATGTCTGAAATGTAAAAGCTAGCTGCCTCGTGCAGTACAATTGACAACTGGTTGCGGTGAACTTGTGTACGTTGTCTTTTTGCGTAAACTGAAGGCTAGAGGAACGTGGATAAAGTAGATTGAGACCAATATTTTGCATTAGTTTAAGACAAGTTCTATTCAGATCAAAATGATGTAAGTTATTGCATCATATCACAATCGCTTATTGTGACCAGCCTCTCATTTTATGACCTTTTATTCATTATCAGTTGATGCATTCCCAAAACGTTGTCTAGTAAGTCTGTTAGAACTAGTTCGGACAACTGACTGTCACTATGAAGAGAAAGAGTGGCTTACACTGAAACGTTGGTCTAACGAGTTGTTTGGGTAAGCTCACTTACGAAAACCACAAGCATAGGTTGAAAGCTGTCACATTTCTGATGTCGAAAGCAAATTTCCGGCGGTGCTCATTCAAAGTCCCTTTGAGCTGCCTCACAATGGTATGACCTGCTGGCGAATGGTCTACTCTTTTGTCCCGAAAATTAAAGTTGACAAGTTTGTCAAAGAAAATATGGCTTTTGTGGTAATTTTTCGATTAGTTAGTCTGCAGCTGCACAAAATAGACAGGACAGGTGAAAATACTTCTAGAGATAGACGAAGTCTTTTCCAAATGATTCAGAACGCTATCACAGAGAACGTGCAATTAGGCTGCTAACTGACAAATAAATAAGCAGCCGATTATTGAAAACTGAAGCCTAATAACAGGTTGCCATTTCCATCAATACACAATGAAAGTCTAAAAAGTTGCCGGCGGTACTATAGTTTAGACGAGAAAGAATATTAGCTTAGAAATATTGATCTTCTTTGAAGGTGACGAACCGCGTGAAGCTATGTTACATCAGCAGAATTGAACAACCAGATAAGTATTTTGTTACCAATGTCTGAAGAGTTGTATTCAAATTAGGCGTGAAGTAGATGCGAAACTTCTTGCTCCTGAGTTTCTTCGTTTGCTGCAAAAAGTGGTTGAGCATTTCTATTCTGTTTATGTCCTTCAACCTCGAAGCCATCTGTTCAGTGGATTTTTGATGGATGAACAAAAACAACCATAACTGTAAATATGACTATATATCGTAAAAAATTGCAACTTAACAGCAAGTATTAAAATATGCCCATATATGCCCATATATGCCCATATATGACGGCACTCAAATCCGGCGTAAGTAATAATGTGTATGTTATTCCCTTCCTGGGCTTGCGTGCAAAGTTACTGTACGGTATTAAATAGACTATCCGGTTCGCTCACGTCCACAAAATTTCATACTTACCAAATGTTTCGTTAACCACTTAAGGGAATGTTACGGGAATTCAAACGCAGATATTCGGTCGGTTGTGAGTGATATTCATTGAAAAGATAGCAACAGAACTTCTTACAGTAGTTAACATCCGCCACCTAGTTAACACAAACATGGAATATAAGTTCCACAGAGGAGACTTTTGCGAGCCATTTTGCCAAATTGAGAAGATGGAACACGATATCACATCTTTTCTCCTAAGTTAAACGTCGTTCATCTTCTAATGACAATCGCCGGAGCGCTTTTTTTTGTAATGAACGCTGATAATGAATTTTTTGAATTTTTACATCTTGTCTTGTACAGTGCTGTGGTACCTGTCTGTAGGTATAATTTGGAGAAGCCAACAGAAGTTGCGAGATGAAGTGGTTGACAGATTCATCAGTGCCCTCACTTTTTGTAAAAAATTTATAACGTGTAGTATAAACGTGTTGTCGTCCTATCCATACGCTGCCTGGTGATCCCGGCACGGATGATAAATCTTGTTTGATGTTTACTCGTTAGCTGTCAAAGTTTCGTTGCTTTCCCTGACTACAGTAATGACGTAGCAGCTAAATTTTTAAAATGCCACTCACACTCTGTTTATTATCAAGCACGGCGGACATGTAAAGACGAGTTGTGAAAGGAAATCTTCTACTGTAACGAGCGTTCAACAATAGGCTTTTTGTGGGTAGGTTCCGAAATGGGGAAGGTGCACTGGGAGAATTTACCGTAATCCAGCTAATTTACGCCTATCGTCAAGTTGTGATACTCACCGCTCAACAGAATGATGACGGACAAACAAAACGGTTTATTGCTAAGTCAACATGGTCGGGCACAGAGCACTCAATCTAGCACAAGACAGTACGCAATGTATGAACACGGGACATGAGCACAGTTGGTTCCCACGGTTGATAAGATGGCCGATCGTAATAGCTATTGATTGGCTGATGGACAGACACATAACGCTCATGAATCAGCCAGTTACGCATCATGCGAAAGTTAATTCTGATTCCCGTTTATTGCAGTAGAGGTTTCTGGTTCATTAATTCTCAGTAAATCTAAAAAAAACTGTGGTACAGACCTTGGTATATTCAAAACGTCTATAAGATTTATTTACCCAACGGTCGCTGCTCTGTCATTCTAACAACGTGTATACAACAGTTATTTTGCTAAAACATTGTACGCTGCATATGATAGTATCGTAAAGGCTGCTGAATCAAAATGCCACAAAGTAGGAGTGAACAGTTAGCTCCCGCTACAAAAGCGTCATTCTAAATGCTAGCCTGAAGCTAAAGCTACCCAAAAAATTGTACAGCCACATTCAAACGCGATGGGTCTCTGGTGTTTTTAGTAGGTCATTTCGATGATGCTTTTGTCCTGTCGCAACAGCCGCATTCAGTTAAATCTAGAATCATTCCATTAGAGTTGCGTACAGTTGGTGTAACATCCATCCAGTCAGTGTTCCTTATATTTCGTGACAAAAAGAGGCTATATTCGCCTACACCTTTGATGAACGACACAAGACAAACTAATTTTGATCTCCTCTGCTGAATTTGTGAGAAGTTATACAGTTAAATTCCGTTTAACGTTGCCTCTCAAAAATGTCTGTAATACTGCCATGTTAGAATCAATTTTTCCTAATGTATTTCAGTATCTCGGTGAATAAAATGTTCCAACCGAACAGCCATAATGTGCACCCAATCCAGGAGACAAAACAGTGGTCTACAAAGCTTTAACAGAGTAGAATGCCCTGAATCTCTATACACGCACATATCAGTCCTACTGACATATCCGTTACATAAATCAAAGTCCTCAGTACCAAAAACACATTGTTCAACAGGTTCAACGTGAATTCAAGAGAAAAGGACGTGAACGTTTTCACTGCCCAGAGTGCATATCCTTGCCACGGCCGGCAGTTGAACTCCGGCCATTCCAACCATGAGGCAACCGTGTTAACCACTGCGCCATTGACCTCACATTAGGCACGACCGTATTATCAAATCTGAACGCTCAACCACTCTCGCTTGTGAGCAATGATCAGGTTGCCCGATCGTCTCGAGAGGAGA